>OZ007570.1:14315018-14325018 GCA_963931925.1 Onchidella celtica | reverse complement strand
CTTGTTTTGTCGTTTTGTTGTTTTCATCTTTTGCCTTTCCACTCCTCTGTCTGCTCTCCAGGATTCTTCGTAAACTCCCTCCCTCTTTTTTTTTCCCATTCTTGAGTATTTTTTTTCCCTTAGGCTTCCACTCTTTAATAATAATAATAATAATAATAATAATAATAATAATAATAATAATAATGGATGGCATTTATATATAGCGCATATCAATTGCTATTAGAAATGCTCTATGCGCTTTACAGAAGCTCTCTCACTCGCTCTTTCGTTCTCTCACCCTCTCTCCCTCTCACTCTCTCTACCTCTCTCTATCTCTCTCTATCTCAGAGCCAATTAATTGTAACGCAGCCTGTTAGGCGCAGTTCACAACTCACAACAGTTCACAACTCACAACTTGTATTCTAAAGTATTATAATAATATTTGAATATAGCTATTAATATTTATTTAATAATGAATTATAAATTTTTGTTGGTGATATGGGGGTGGGGTGGTTGGGGGTGGGGGGGGGTGTATGGGTGATATCTTTCACTCTTTCGTCCTTCCTTGTATGTGTGGGAGTGTGTGCATATGTGTGTGTGTGTCTGTGTCTGTGTGTGTGTGTGTTTCTGGCCTTTTCTCGCCCTTTTTTGGTTGTAAATTTGAATTGTGTGTGTGTTTTTTTTTTTTACACGTTTTTTTACTTTTGTCTACTTTTTCATTTTCGATTGTTGTGTTGTTAACTTTTTCTTTTTCTTTCGTTCATTCTTTGTGCTGCTTACCCTGGGGATTCGATACGATTTAAGATTGAGGATAAGGACGGGGCTAGGGATAGGTACGTATACGTACGCGCCCCTAGCGCAAAACGCTTTGAGGACCGTACGCACTTATAATAGCCTAAATGAAAAGATCAGATTGTCTGAAAGAGATATTGGAAAATCAGCAAATCAATATTGCAAATGAAAGAAGGTGAGAAAGAAGGAGGAAGAAAATGAAACAAGCAGCACCCAAAGGAGGAAACGAAAACAAAAAAATCTGAAAGAATAATTCATTAAGACTGTTGATAGGAGTATTTCGGGGAGAGCTCTCTAGCTCTGCAGTCACAAAAGGCTTTAAAATACGTACTCCCAGTGCAAAAAAAACAACAACATGGGAGACCGTACGTGCTTGTAACAACATTCTTTCATTTTTTTTGTTCAATTCATCCTTGGGGCTGGTCTGTTCCTTGTGTAATTCTCACCTTGAGTTTGACCACTGACAGGTCTAACTTGGTCATCCCGTATGGCATAGTTGGGCAAAGGTTTTCCACGGAGAGCCACATCAGAGCCAGTCCTATGTAAAGTGAGTCACAATTAAAACTAACTCTCAAAGCTCAACATTTCTTCAATAAAAAAAAAAAGGAGAAGAAAAAAAGAGGAACTTTTCAAGCGTATGATCACATAGATCTATTATTGTTTATTTAAATCTGATATAGAACCACTGTCGAGATTACTATGTATTATGTATTTCAATATTTCTTTGTTTAAATTGTATTTTTGTGAACAATTTTTTTTAGTCAAGTTGTCGCGGGCCACACGAAGAAGATATCCACAGGCCAGTTTGCCCACCCTGCTGTATATTGTGCGTTTGTTTGTTTGTTAATGATCGATGATCCGCTTTTTTTTTCTTATTCTTTCGTCTTCTCTTTCTCCTTTTTTTTTGTTTGTTTCTTTGTGTTTAAATTCTGTCTATGTGGCTCTGATTTATAACGGCATCTTGAAATTAGATTATCACTGTTTATATTATATTTTATTTCATTTTATTTCTTTTATTTTTGGTCAACAATTTTGCCCGTGTGACTTGTCTAACATTTAAAGTCTAATTTTCCAATCGTTTTGGAAATCTGAAATTCTGACTGGAATAATAGATTAAGTAGATCTAGCTTTTGCCACTTTTTCTGCATGTCTGTCTATGCTTTTTTGTTTTTTTAAAAATCATTCTGTCTCTTTCTTCTTCCGAGCGTTAGAGTATGTGGGGTGTGAGTGACTGGTATTCGTTATTGATCAAAGTTTCCCTCTTCGGTGCTGCAAACTCTTCACAGAATTTCAGGAATGGAAAAAGCAAGAAGAGATTGCATTTTTATCGCGAGCACAATGTCCGTCCAAGCACTTCAAATCTTCTGAAAAGATACCTCTACGTAATTAGCAGACGATCTCAGAAAAACACGAAAAGGCCATCAGAGTTATCTGCCCCAAAATGGCTGGGGCCAGAGTGACAGGCGCAGATGCCGTTAACCCGGTCTTCCGGTGGCTTCAACTGCTTCCGGTTCACATCTCCCATCAAACGCTCAATATGTCGGCTTGTTTTCCAGAATTGTGACGTCACAAAAGTCGGCCAATTTCTGGGCACCCGCCATCAAAAAGCGGAGTGTACGGTGCCTTCCAGCCAAATTCAGCATTAATTAGAGCCACCCACGGCTCCCTTATCATTAAAACCAGTAAAGACATTGAACAGTGGAACAGAAAAACCATCAGTTACTGGCGTGGAAAAAAGGATTCTAAATGAGGCGAAAGAGAGTTCTCGTTAAGAAGAAAAGCCTACGAAAATGAAGATGCCAGTTATCGGTCTTGAATGGCTTCAGGATATTTTTTTTTTCTTTCTGTCCCCGTTCTATCATTTGCTTTTTCGGGGAACTTCTGATCAGAAAGTGGTGTCAGGACTCACTGCCTTGGGCCGAGCTGAAACAGGGCAATAAGGCTAACCATACAGATTCTAACACAAAGTTGGGCATTGGTAGATCGGCTTCTCAGCATATTGCAATTTGCTAATGCAAAAACATTGCTCGACCTTAGTTCTTGTCTGTTCCAACTCCACTTTTTTGCACAACTGAGAAATTCGATGTTAAACGTTTGCAGAATTAGTATTATGATTAGGAGCTAGAATAAATGGGAACTGTGAAACAGCTTGATCAGTGGCACAAATTATTTTAAACAACGGTCAGAGTGCCTATTTATTATACATCTTCTACATACTAAAAGATCTCTATTTAAAAAATTTTTTTTTTAGAAATTGGAGATAGAACAAGCAAGCAAATTACAAAAATGTTAATTACCAAACAAATTTTTCTAGATAAATTAGAAAATAATGCTTCAAAGTAGGATATTTGACCCCCGGTGACGTGGTTCAAGTACAGTAATTATACTAGGCGCTCACACTGTGGAGTTCATAATAAATCACACGCTCATCAAATGTTTAACTGGCGTAAAAGGGTAGAAAATGTAGCATTCAAATGTTCTTTAATAAATTTATGATGTTCACAGCCCATTTCACATGAAAAGATGGGCGGTGGCGCATTTTTCTCTCAGATTTGATTTCTGGCTAATTTGGATGTTTTCAATTTTGAACTGACGTTTCTGCAGTGATCAAGAATGCAATCAAGTCTTGCACTGACTTGCCGGGTTCAAGAAATGTATCCGAATGAATAGCATTGAAACAAGAGAAGATGAAAGGGACAGAAAACTGATCTGAAAGGAGAAGACGAACCATTCTAACCCCTTGGACTAATTGTGACGTGTGGGCGAAATTTCATTCAGTAAACTAAAAAATAAATTGGTACAGACAGACAATAAAACAACAGGAGGTAAATGGACAAGGATCTAACTGTCTATAGACCTGTGGAACATTTTACAAGCTTTTGTATGATACCCTGTTGTCTCAGAAATAATATGACGTCAATTGCTGGCAATTTTTCATAATCAAAGTATGAATATATGCATGTGGCGGACAGAAGGAAGTATCAAAACTGCAGGAGCTGATCGCCACAAACATTTTTCTAAATCTGAGATTATGTGATCATTTGTAAATTTTAAGGTTAGATTTGTCTTGATTTAAACAGCAATTAATGTTGTTATTCTTACCAATTTGCCCGTCTTTCTCGCCGAGATATTATAATTGCCTTGCACTTTTTTTCATTTCTGATACTATAAGCACCGTCGTTGTTCTGCCTTTTCATTTATTCATTCATTCAGTCGTTGCTGTTTTTTCGGTTCCTTTCTTTTTTCTTAAATATTATTATCATTATTATTATCGTTTATTTCTGCATCATTCTGCACTTTACCATAGTCATCATCGTCATTCATCAATTTTATTTTAACTTGTTTAGCAGCTGCAATTTGAATTGGCAAAATCCACGGGCGGAGTTTGGAGACGAAGAGTTAACGTGAAAAAGCTGTAGCCGAGGCATCGAGAACTGTGTAGAGCGCGGAGTCAATGAAGGAATTAGACACGGATAATTAGACGTCGAGGCTGATCAAGTCTTGAGACAATGCCACGAGCAAATTCTCGGGACCTTTTATGCAAATTTCTAGGGTGCCGGCATGTCATCCGATCGGAAAAACCCACTAAGCACGCGCTGTAGTGCTCGCTAGGAACACTATGGGAGGGAAGATATTGTCACTTCCGGCCGACGTCAATTTCCTCCCCTTATTGCTTCTATTACCCGGAAATGACGAGTGTCAGGCTGTTTCTGGCCGTGTGCGCACACTGCTTGGCGCAGCAGGAAGTCTCAATATGCTAATGATCCCGGGCGTGTCATTGACCCTGCATCACTCAGATAAATCAATTAATTTGCTCTACGCGATCATGGCAAACAAATCCTCATCAAGAAGAGTCAAGGCCCCTATGGTTTTCCGAATCAATGCTCCATTAATGCGATATTAAGACCGAATGCGGGGAGCCGTGAATTCTTGCACAAATATTAACCCTGCTGGTCCTACTCGTGTAGCCATCCCAGTGTCCAGAGCACCAGATCGTATCTCTGCCACACCAGTCAGTTCATGGACTGGTCTTCATTGACTCAACAACTCATAACTTGTTTTCCTCTTAGTGCCAGCGTGTGTCTAGTATTTGATCCTGAACATTAATGTCTTATTATTTGAATTAGATCGATTACTAATTGTAAGACAGGCCAGGGCTAGGAACATGGAGAGGAGGGGCAGGGGGATGGGAGGGGGGGGGGGAGGGGAGGGAGAAGAGAACAAGGTGTAAGTGCCGCCACAATGAGGAGTAGCAGATAATCGTCAATTTTATGTCCATAATATTGTGTTAATGTAGAATTTACTTGAGTTTATTGATTTATGAAATGTGTTTATGTAAAAAGTCGTGGTCTTGTCCACTTCATCCGCTGCGCTAAGCTATTTTTTTAAAAAGAAAAATCACGTATGAAAAAGTAAAAATTCTTTTTGCCTCTGTATATTTGTCCATAGCATCCGTTCTGCTCCGCCCCTCACCGCCAAAGAGGCAAAGAGAGATTTGCATACGTCATTTTCCGTAAAAATAGCGGAGCGAACGCTGTGGAGAAGAGCACTAATGCGTAAAATGTATGTACCACATAAAATATGTGTCCTTTGACGCTCTATTAAAGAGAATTCCCCTCATAGGGTAGTGAAGTGATTCTCCTGATCTTATTTTACCTTAAAGAAAAGATTATTTCAAACACTCACAGTGATTGACTGCTGATGCCGCTGATAGATACAGGATAACAAAAACTGGTGGTAATAAGGGTATTTTTTTTTATCTATCTGTGACTTTTGTAATGTTGGTGTAGTATTTAAGTATACGTTAATGTATTTACCTAAAATCTGGTTGGCTCACTTTCCCCAGGATGATAAGGGGACAGCCAAGTCTGTGACAACCATCGGGGAATCTCTCTACTTTCAATTGCTGGCAAAATATTGGCAAGAATGCTTCTGAATCGCCTTCTTGATCACCTCTCGTCAAATGACTTGCTTCCCGAGAGCCAATGTGGCTTTCGTAAAGAGAGGGGAACGGCGGATATGATATTTGCTGCCAGACAGATTCAGGAAAAATGCATGGAACAAAATAAAGCGCTGTATATCACATTTGTTGACCTCACAAAAGCGTTTGACACAGTGTGTCGTGAAGGCCTCTGGAAAATCTTGGCGAAGTTTGGGTGTCCACCCGAATTCATCACAATAGTGCGCCAGTTTCATGATGGCATGCAAGCTGCAGTCAAAAGCAACGGCAGTGTTTCAGAGCCCTTGGCTGTCACAAATGGGGTAAAACAGGGTTGTGTCTTAGCCCCAACTCTGTTCAGCATCATGTTCTCTGCAATGCTACAAGAAGCCTTTAGCTCTCCTCATCAAGGGGTAAGCATCAAGTACCGAACTGATGGCAGTCTATTCAACCTCAGGGGACTTCAGGCAAAAACCAAAACCAAAAGTACTCAAGTCTGTGACCTACTATTTGCTGATGATTGTGCACTTCTGGCACACGATGAGGATAGCATGCAAAACTGTGTTGATAAGTTCTCTAGTGCCTGTGACAACTTTGGCCTCACAATAAGCACAAAGAAGACGGAAGTGCTCCATCAGCCTACTCCAGACGACAAGTATCCTGTGACCCAAAATATCAAAGTCCATGACAGTCTTCTGAAGGTGTCGGAGAACTTCACCTATCTTGGCAGTACACTGTCTTCCGCGGCTCGTGTTGATACTGAAATTCTCTCAAGAATCAGCAAAGCCAGCTCTGCATTTGGCAGGCTTCGAAAGAGAGTATGGGATGTTGCCGGCATTCGCACAGACACTAAGCTGAAAGTGTACAATGCTGTGGTCCTTCCCACCCTACTCTATGGGGCTGAAACCTGGACAGTGTACCAATCGCATGCCAGAAAGCTAAATCACTTTCATCTGGCCTGCCTTAGAAAGATCCTAAGGATCAAATGGCAGGATAAAATTCCAGACACTGAGGTCCTCAATCGTGCCAAGGAATTGAGCATCTTCTGCCACCTGAAAAAAATTCAGCTACCTTGGGCAGGACACGTTGTCAGAATGCCCGACTCCAGACTCCCTAAGCAAATCTTCTTCTCTGAGCTCTCCAATGGAACGAGGAATGTTGGGGCCCCAAAGAGACGTTACAAAGGCACTCTCAAGCAATCACTGAAGGCCTTTGCCATTGATGTGAGTGAGTGGGAAAAGCTCTCGCTTGATCGTGCAAATTGGAGGGCGGCCCTTACCAGAGGCAGCAAAGCATGGGAAGCTGACAGAGTCCAGCAGGCTATCAAAAAAAGAGAACGGCGCAAGAAAAGTCCCAGTGGTACTGAACCAACGGAGCACTCTTGTCATTTATGCGGAAGGGTCTGCAAGGCAAAAATAGGACTTATCAGTCACATGAGAAGCCATAAGTCATGAAAGAACAGTCTTTCCATTCTGTCCTCTGTGTCCTTTAGTTCTCTTTATTGTCCATGTGTTGAAATTCTCAACAATTTCTGTTCTTTATTCCTCTGGTGTTGTTAAGGTCATCATCATACCTGATGGACGAAGTATTATTATTATTATTATAAAATCTGGTTCTTGTTTACATTTGGATTTCTGGTGAGAGAGAAATGGATAGGATATTTGGCGGTCATTATGCAAAATAAATGAATCAATTGGTCTATAATTATTTTGGTCTTTCTCCAGGTCCCACCGCCACTCCCTTATATTTCATTCATTCCTGACATAGTTGTCGAGCATTTGGTACAAACTCTGCTGTGCTGTTGTTTTTTGTTGTTGCTGTTGTTTTTGTTATTTCTGCTGTTTACCTTAAGGAATATAACTTTTTGATATTCTACCGTTTTCTTTAAAAAAAAAGAAAAAGTGACGGTCATTTACGGACATTGTAGTGGACTTTCTTTCTTTCTGACAATTTATCGTCTTGTTATCATACTAACGCACACAGTTCTTCAGAATGAACCATCACCGTTTCAGGTCAGGGGTATGTAACTTGTCAAAATCGTGTGAGGGATATTCCACTGTAACTGACGGGACAGTCAGACGATATTAATTTTTTTAAGAAAGAAAAGGCCGCTAAATAAATAACCAACCATTTTTATAATATTTCAAAATGGATTGATCAGTCCTCCAGAAGGATGGTACAGAACTGATAAAAAATGTGGTTTGAATAAAAATAATTAAGATGAGGCCATTCAATTGCCTACCATTTAGTTGGTAACTGACAGGACAGAAAAAATACCATGTTTTTTACATAGCAAAATGAAATTACAAACTTTGTGAAACCAAACCAAGAGGATTAGTGAACAATGTTTTTCTACATGCAAAAAAATGCATTTGAGCATACAGAAAATGCATAAATAATCAAATTTTACTTTTAAGCACAGTGGGGTACTTAATTTGAGTATCTGATTGGACAAAATCTTGGTAACTGATGGGAGGTTATAAACTTGTGCTCTTTTCCAAGGTGGTCTCTGGATCACACGATCACGCAAGGAAGGTAATGCTAGCCAAAAATGTTAATTTAATTACTACCTTTTACAATCCAACCATTAATTTTGTTCCCAGGCAAGGTTTCAAAAATGGCTCTCAGGTAACATATTACGTGGAATGTCCCGTGACCGAGTGTGTCTGCAGTGTGGAGGACCTACAGCTTGAACTATTATGGAGCCCCTTCGCAAGTAGCAATAATAGTGTAGCATCCAAAACTCATTCATTAAAACATTTCTTCAGGGCCCTTCCAGGATTTGGGGCCCTGAAGCTTAAGCTTCATTGGTTTCCTAGTAGATCTGCCTCTGTGTGTCTGACTCCAGTACTCAGGCGAGAAACCTCCAGTTAGAGCTGCCGAATGTTGGTCAAACCATCTGTTTAGTTTATGCCTAGCGCGTCTTTCAACGACCCATCCACAGATACGAACTCCATAGCCATGCCTAGTCCAGGCTCAACCAAATGAACAGTGCACTTTACCACAAATGCATTTTTCAGACAGACACAGCAATTCCTCTTAAAACTATCGCAATAACTGACTCACTCAATGTACCAAATTACCTCCACTCAGTAACGCTTTCCTGACTCATCACAACTTGACCTTCACAAACATTTCATTCATGGCCAACAACCAGCAGCGAAGTTTTCAGAGTGTACACAAAATCACAATAATGCAATTTCGCACTTGCAGATAATGAATGGCAACCAGGCAACTCGAGTATCAAGATCTCCCATTTAAATAACTTTTGAACAAGTCTAAAGTAATGAAGAGTCATTTGTACGTGAACTTGACTGGCCAGGTAGAGCAGGGTCCCGGAATACAAACACAATTAGAAATGCCATTTGGTTGGCTCACTTTCCCCAGGATGATAAGGCACGTAGTGAGACAAGAGTCGGTGGAGGATGTATCGTTGTCGTTATTGACTGCTTGGATACTTCAGGTTACCAATCTATCTATCTATCTATCTATCTATCTATCTATCTATCTATCTATCTATCTATCTATCTATCTATCTATCTATCTATCTATCTATCTATCTACCTGTCTGTCTGTCTGTGTCTACCTGTCTGTCTGTGTCTGCCTGCTTGCCTGTCAGACTGTCTGCCTGTCTGTTTGCCTGTCTGTCTACCTATGTTGATTATCCCACCTCTTTGAAAGAAAATCATAGGACATACACCTTCAAAGATGGAGTGCTTTTTCTCGTTTTGCCCCCCCCCCCCGCCCTCCCCTTTGAGTTATTTACCAAGGAGAATGAAGACAAGATGACAATTTAAAAACCTTTCAGATGGAAACTAAAAACCCTTATTTGTAAAGGTAATTATACTTTAAATCTGTTTTAGGTAATTGTGTTTCTAATGAGTTCTCGTTTTGCTACGACTGTTTATTTTAAATTTTAAAGCTACCAGAGCCTGTCTTAAATGGGAAATGTGCGCTGTACAAGAGTGCATTATTATTATTGATATTTCAGATTTCCAAAAGTATCTATTGACAGTCTTTTACAACACTAAAAAACCGATTTATCAGTTCAACAATCAAACAGTTTACGTTTGACTTGACATCTATTTTTCTGCGGTCAGTTATAATTAAAAATAAAACAGCAAAGTTGTATTGAAGCCTTGAGGACACAGGCAAACTATAATTGTAATCATTGTTTTTATTATGTTATTTTTATGATTATATTCGGGCTTTTGATGGCGTTTGTGTTCACGAGAGAAGTGAGTGTTTCATCTTCATCCCCACTCCCTCCCAAATCTCCAAGCCGAAGGG
>OZ007570.1:14244211-14314818 GCA_963931925.1 Onchidella celtica | reverse complement strand
ACAATAAAGACAAACAAACAAAGTACTTTACGATTGCAGTACTTGAAAGGGAGAAAATGAATTTAGAGTAAATTATATGATAGCCAAATGTTTCATACAAATTTCTGAGAAAGATACTCCTGGCCATACACAGTACAGAGACACGCGTCATACTTGTTTTTTTCTGCAGCTGAGACCATGGAACATTTAATATCTCAAACAGTTCCTCCACTAAGATCCTTGGTGAAATTATTTCGAAAGAGAGTCTTAATTGAATTGTAGATCTAATCTGTTTAAAGTCTCCTAGCCAGTTGACGTATTACCTCGGGAATAAACAGTTGAAACTGTCCATATTGCAACAGTCAAGAGGACAGGAGCTGCCCAAAATAGGGGAAACTATCTATTGCGTAGTTGTGAGTTGTTATTGCAAATAAGCAGATTAGCTAGAAAGCGGGTTAGACTAAGAACTACGACATTTCGCTGTATTTTGGTGCACCAGGTGTGTGGGTACTTGTCGACTTCTCTCTTTTTCTTTCTATTCTTTTCTGACTTCTTGAGAGTTTGTATGTTTGTACAAGTATGTGACTAGACTATGTGTATGTGTGTGAAAGTATGTATGTGTGGGGGAAAAATGAGTTTCAGGTCTTTGCTCTATAGAAAGCGGGACAGAATACGCTGGTCGCCATTCGATTTGCCGAATCTGGCCAAGGCGCTGGGTTTTTCCCAAGGGAAATGTGGAAATGTTCAATAGGACAACTGCGCTGTCCATTGTGTTCTGTGTAGATGTACTATCTACCTTTGATATTGACATGTGAATAGCGGGAGAAAAAGAAAAGATTGATGAAAATTGAGGACAGAAAATACAGAGATGTGTGGGTAATCTGGGATTAGTTGGCTCTCTTGTTGAACCCTGGGATTTAGATAGATAGACAAGCAGACAGACGGACAGATGGATAAACAGACAGGCAGGCAGACGGACAGACAGGCAGACAAAGAGACAGGTGGATAGACAGACAGGCAGGAGGACAGATAGATAGATAGATCGATAGATAGATAGATAGATAGATAGGTAGATAGATAGACAGACAGACAGACAGATGGATAGACAGGCAGGCAGGCAGACAGATAGATAGATAGATAGATAGATAGATAGATAGATAGATAGACAGATAGATAGATAGATAGATAGATAGATAGATAGATAGATAGACAGACAGACAGACAGACAGAAAGACAGACAGACGGATAGACAGGCAGGCAGGCAGACAGACAGATAGATAGATAGATAGATAGATAGATAGATAGATAGATAGACAGACAGACATACAGAAAGACAAATAGATGGGTAGACAGGCAGGCAGGCAGACAGATGGATAGATAGATAGATAGATAGATAGATAGATAGATAGATAGATAGCTAGATAGACAGATAGATAGATAGATAGATAGAGAGACAGACAGACAGACAGAAAGACAGAAAGATGGATAGACAGGCAGGCAGGCAGACAGATAGATAGATAGATAGATAGATAGATAGATAGATAGATAGATAGATAGATAGATAGATAGATACATAGATAGATAGATAGATAGTCATCATCACTGTATGAGAAATGACAGAAATATGCAGCAACAAGGCAACACAAATAAAGAGAAAACGGTGAAATAACGCGAGACAAAAACGAGCACAAATACGTCTCTAAACACAGACACACACACACACACACACACCTCGGACACAGGCATACACACATACACACTGAGACATACACACAACAACCAGAGAGTGCTGGAAGCCAGAGTGACACGGATTCAAGGGAAAAAAATAAGTACGAAGGCAGACAAAGAGACAGCCAGTGGAAAGACACAAAGAAGGATTAAAGACAGGGAAAATGAGATCGGTTTTTAATGCTTGAAAATGAAGAGGAAAGGGAGTTGTGCTGCAATAACTTTATAATTTATTCGAAGAATAATGAATGAGAGAGAGAGAGAGAGAGAGAGAGAGAGAGAGAGAGAGAGAGAGAGAGAGAGAGAGAGAGAGAGAGAGAGAGAGAGAACGAGAGAGAGAGAGAGAGAGAGAGAGAGAGAACGAGAGAGAGAGAACGAGAGACAGACACAGAGACAGATAGACAGATAAGAAACAGTGAGAGGGGGTGGAATCCAGGCTAGAAAAGAGAGACAGGGGGAGGGGAAGGGAGAAATGGAGGGAGAGAGGGAAAAAGAGATATAGAGATAGACAGCGGACCGGCGGGTATGTGTGTGTGTGTGTGTGTGTGTGTGTGTGTGTGAATGACCAATTAAGTGTGTGACTGAGAGAGAGAGAGAGAGAGAGAAAGACAGAGAGAACGAGAGAGAAAGAGAGAGGGAGAGAGAGAGAAAGAGAGGGAGAGGAGGGACAGAAAGAGAAAGAGAGAGAGAGAGAGAGAGAGAGAGAGAGCTAGAGAGAGAGAGAGAGAGAGAGAGAGAGAGAGAGAGAGATACAATAATATCAACAATAGCATTCGGATAATCTGTTTTTCCACTGGCGTCACAGATTTGACCTATTCTGTCTCAACAGCAGCTGGGGAAATCCGACATATAGATCGGTGTAAGATTACACGCTCTACGTTATACAGAAGTATCGGTTATCAATGAAACTTATTATGTACTGCTGGCTGGCTCTACTGTTAAATTTAATCAATTATGGTACATTTACAACTGGCTCTATAGCTCAGTTGGTTAGAGCGTCTGCCTAGTAAGCAAAAGTCTGCTTACTAGGCAGACGCTCGAGGGTTCGAATCCCTCTGGAGCCTGTTTTTTTTCTTCTTCTTTTTTTGTCCATGCCATGAGAGCATGAACTCCAGATGTTTTCATTTTTTTAAAATTTATATTTTACATTGGGTGATCCTTTTGAAAATGTGATGCTTGCTTGAAGACATTCACTGTAGGAGAAAAAGATATCCTGGCAAATGTTACTATTAAATTTTATCTTTTTTTCTGCGTTTTCAATCAGCTCTTTTGCTTAGTTGTTTAAAGCATTGGCCTAGTAAGCAGAAGGACGTTCGAATCCCCCTGGAGCCTATTTTGCTTTTTTTCATGCCATAAGAGCATCAGTATCAAGTGTCTTGATTTTTGTTCTGTTTTCCTGGATGATTGCAAGCCGTTAGGAAAATGTGACATTTGCTTTACGTTATTCACAGTACGTGAGAAAAAAAATATTCCGGTATCCGCTAGCGTTAACGTTTATCAGTAGTTCTGCGTTGTCGACTGGCTCTATAGCTCAGTTGGTTAGAGCGTCTGCCTAGTAAGCAGAAGGTCAAAGGTTCGAATCCCCGTGGAGCCTGTTACTTTTTTTATTTTCTTTTTTCTTGATTGTTTTTTCTTCGATGATTCTTTTGAAAATCTGTTGCCTGATTTACAGATTCACTAATTGTACGGGAAAAAGATTCCCGACACTCCCTGAACTGGCACTTACATACAAAACCAAATCTTATTTCCGAGGTCCCGTGGAAACTTTATCAGTCATGGAACATCAACACACCCTAGTTTCACCTCAAATGACGGAGTTGTTTGCTAAAGAACAACTTAACGGCGCCCCGAAAATATGAAACAATTTTTGTCCGTTTATAAAGATAGATCTACATCTTATTAAATGATTTTGTTACAAGACTTAGTATATCCGTATGCGTGTCCTGTCCCGAGGTCAAAGTAGAAATCAACAACAAAAATGATCCTTTGATAATTGTGTTTTTAATGTCTGTGTCAGTGGTAAACCCTTCACAATTTCAAAAGTCCGGATGAATTTTATGCTATGACGTTCTGTTGTCACTGAAAAATGTATAAAGCTGGCTGAGGCGCCCGGTACTGCCCTGAATATACCTTCTTCCGCACCCCAACACTCTCCGTGTACCCGTCTTTCGCTCTCTCTGTCTGTCTGACTGTCTGCCTGCCTGCCTGCCTGTCTGAGTGTCTGTCTAACCGTCTATCTGTGCTCTCTCTCTCTCTCTCTCTCTCTGGGGTGGGGGGTGGGGGGGGGGGGAGGGTATGATGGACACGAGTGTCTTGTTGAAAAGGGTGGAGAAGGGGAGTGCATTGGCGTCTGCGTGAGTGTACTATAATAATGACTTAAAGCCTTGCTAACGTTATTTTCATTTTTAAAACTTGTTATTATGACCATTATTATTTAGAACCAGTTCTTCCGTAGAGAGCCACACAACGAAACCATCAATTTGGCATGATAACAGGTCTTCATCCACGGCTATATCTTTTTTTTTTTAAACAAGGGGGGAGGGTCTAGAGGCAAGGTTCTCGCTTCTTATGCCTAAGATATCAGGTTCGAACTCTGGTCGGTGCCGGTATGTTTGAGGTTTTTTTCAGGGGAAAACAGTCTTGTTCCTGTTCCTATCGTAGGAAGGATCGAGCACCTAGTCTTCCCTAATAAGGACGAAAAACTCGGGGGGGGGGCGCGTGCCCACTGCACACGTTAAAGGTACCTTGGCAGTTAGACATCGAGAATAGCAGGCCGCTGCCTGGGCAAAATAATAATTAAAAAAAAAAAACCACCACTAAATAACCCAATCACCCCCCCCCCCCCCCCCCCAAAAACAACATTATCAAGAAAAAAAAAAAGTGAAGTGTAAATGCCAAGAACAGCGAACCTCCTAAAATAAAGACCTAAAATCTTCTGGTTTAATACTGATCTCCATTTGGGCCCATGGTCTGCAGACTGTTTGACAACATTACCTGTATATTGTACTATACTTCAATTCGCGTAAAGCAGATATGACTATTGAACAGACCGCTCCAATCGGTGGAATGCAACTAAGTTGTTTCTGACCGTTGTCACATGTTTTAGTATGTTCTTTGTAATGATGAATTAAATGTGAGTGGTAGAATGACTGTAAAGCGCATAGAGCTTGTATTACGGGATGAAGCGCTAGATAAACTGGAAGAAATTGTGTCTTCGTCTTTGTTTGTTTGTTTTTCCCGGCAGAAAATGTCTGAACACTTTCTTCTGCTTAACTCAGTTGTGGCTCAAAATCAATGAAAATATGAAAAATATAGCGACCGTCAACATGTTTTAAATTAATTATACCCAGGCATACCTTTACGTCTTTCTATGTGTAATATGACATTTTTGTAGAATTTATGGCTCATCGGTTAAAAAAAATTTTCATGATTACACTGGAGACCTTTCTTCTTTTATAATAAGATGTTATTTGACATTATTATAAAGAGAGGGTCTCAGTTTTAACACGAAAGTTTAGGAGTAACGACAGGCGTCCTGTGTGCTCTCCTGTCCCGTAAACGTTTAGGAATGAAGTTGGAACAATGCCTTAAAAAACAAAACAACAATAACGTATTTTTCTTAACCCAAATCAACTGTGAATGAAGATAATGTGAAATGCTTGGACCCACTTTAGGCGAAAAAAAAACAAAACACTTTTGAAAAGCTTCAAATATTTCACCTTTAAAAACAAACAAAAACATTCATTGAATTTTGCAACCGAGTGACAGTAAGAGAATTTGAACTTACGGTTTTGTCAAAATATTTCTTGTATCGTGTTCACAAGGCTGTGCAACTAAATTGTGTAACGATACTAGGATAGTTCTGTCTTCTTTAGACTCACAAATTATTTCTTCTAGTTCATTCACTGACAGTGATAATCGAATATCCGTGTACTCATAAAATTTTCATTTCTCAAAATCAAACACCTCAACATCTTGATTCATCTCAGGAAGTATCGAGGAAGTGTCGAGGTTTTAAAGACACTCTTCTTCATTACAATTCAAGGGTTTTCCCGATTCTTCATAAGACAACATTCCCCAGCTGCTGTTGTAAAGCAGTTTTCTGGCTGAGAGAGGAGGAGAGAGAATCAACGATCAACCACCCTTAAGCACAACCTCCTAGCGTGAGTACAATAGCGCGCTCCCCAGCCACTAGAGTTTGTTCCTCGTTTTTCACCGTCCTCTCTTCAAAGACTGAACGTCCAGTTACTGCGGATTTAGGGGTGGGGGTGTTGTCAAACATAGCAAGCGAAGCTCATGATAATGCGACGGTTTTGGCGAAAAGAAGCGTCCAGAAGGTTGTTTTGAATACCCAATAGCATATTTTAGCAATGAGCGTATCAATGTCATACGCTATTTTATGATACTTTCTTGGTTGGTCTCTCATGTCTCTAGAATGATGTATTCAAACTTACATTTTTGTACTCCTCCCCTCCCCCCCTCCTCTCTCTCTCTCTCTCTCTCTCTTTCTCTCTCTCACTCCCTCTCCTTTTTCTTCTCTTCCACCAGTCCCCCTCTCTCTCTCTCTCTCTCTTTCTCTCTCTCACTCCCTCTCCTTTTTCTTCTCTTCCACCAGTCCCCCTCTCTCTCTCTCTCTCTCTCTTTCTCTCTCTCACTCCCTCTCCTTTTTCTTCTCTTCCACCAGTCCCCCTCTCTCTTTCTTTCTCTCTTTCTTTCAGTATGTCCCTCCCCATCTTTCTCTCTCTCTCTCAGCCCCTCTCTCTTTTTTCATTCTTTCTCCCCATCTCTCTTTTTTTTGTTTGTTTCTCCGATCCCCGCTCTCCTTCTCTCTCTCGTCCCTCTTCCTCTTTCTCTCTGTCTGTCTGTCTGTCTCTCTCTCTCTCCTTGCACTCTCTCTTTTCCCCCTCTCTCCTTTTCTCTTTCCCTCTCTCTCTCTCACACACACAATCATTCACACACACACACACACACACACACACACACACACACACACACGCGCGACCGCCCAGCGAGTGAAGAATACAGTAAGTGAGCGTCAAAATGTCTTCTTAGCGGCTAATGAGTCCTGCTCTGAGTCCAGGGATAGCTGAAGGATCGCCCACGGCAACTTGGCCTTGACGAGGTCAAGAGGTTGTCCAGGAGAAAACACGAGTGAAGGACTTTCACTTTCTCTGATGCTACAACAGACAGATGTTGCCAGGAATGGTTCTATACCCGCTCACTGTCTCAGAATGGCCAATGCTTTCACTAGGTTGAGAGTGAGCACTGAATAGGCCAATAGAATTAGATGGTGCAGGTAAACACACACTTGCTCAAGTGTGGCTACTCAGCACGACGTCACTATTGTTCCCTCCTATCCTCCGGGCGACTCTGTCCAGTGCAGGAGACAGCTGATGAGGGCGACGAGAAGACGAGAGTTTATCATGATGTTGACACAATTCAATCTCTTTAATGACTTTGTCAAATGTTTGGCACCCATGATGAAGAATGAAAAATTATACTTCTGCATACTAACGTGCTTAATTGAACAGTCCATAACAGCACCAGGACGGAGGTATCTTGTAAGGGATTTCAAGTGACCCCTCTCCAAACAAATGAAATACACTAGTTTTATGTATTTATAATATCACCACTCCCTTTCTCTGTGTCGCAGACATACGCACACAGTCTCCATGTTAATCCAACTCTCTGTTCCTCTCTGTGCTCCACGGTCGCTCTCCCAATCCATGTCTCTCTTATGGCCCTTTCATATTCACTCACTCTAACCGGCCTTTTTCCAGATGAGGTGCACAGGATTTATAAAGCCTTTTTTGAATTTCATCACAGGTCCCTAAACTGTAGTAATTGATTTTGGCTACTTTTCAGGAGAAGCAAAATAACGTTTATTTTAGCACAGCTGATCCAGTGACGATGACTTTTTTTGTAAGTTTGCCATTCGATTATTTTTCTGCTTAGGAATCTAGAAACCAGAACATTCGATATGGCTTTGAGTGAGGTTGAACATACATAAAAATCAATTTTTGGAATTGTTGAGTTACTACTAACAGTCTTAGGGAAAGGTGACGATTTGAGACAATAAAACAACAATAGCAACAGCCAAGCTGTCAACACCATTGACAGCAATTAGAAAACAACACACAACGCTAGGAACATAATAATATATCACTTCTCATTCTAATGATGGCAGACACATTGAAATTATTCTAATTTATCATTGGTTACCTATTTGTACTGTACTCGGTTTCATCAAAGTTAGTTGGATGTTGTTAGGGGGTCAGAATGTTTTGCATTGAAAGCTACAGCTGAACAGTGAACACAATTCAGTCTTTTTGAAATTTGTCTTTGTAAATTAGTCTACGCTCCCCTAACAACATCCTAATTAGTACAGTACCGTATTGTGTAGAGTAGAAGTTAGTTCAGTACTGTATTGTGTAGAGTAGAAGTCAGTTCAGTACTGTATTGTGTAGAGTAGAAGTTAGTTCAGTACTGTATTGTGTAGAGTAGAAGTTAGTTCAGGACTGTATTGTGTAGAGTAGAAGTTAGTTCAGGACCGTATTTCACGAAATATCATAAAAACCACAGAAAAACTGTGGGGTCGCAGCAGGGCTATAAGCAAAGTCAAAATTGGGCAAAAAGAAAATGTTGCATGTTGCAAAACTCCGCGTGAGAAATAAAACCCAAAAAAAGCAAACTAAAGAGAAGACAGAAAATACACAAAATTTTCGGCTTTCGCCTTTTTCAAGTGAAAAAAAAACGAACAATAAAAGACTTCCACAGGAACGAAGTGAAACGGTTTACTTAGCGGCGAGTTCTTGCTTCGTTAGCAGGACTGTATTTGTAGGGTAGAAGTTAGTTCAGTATTGTATTGTGTAGAGTAGAAGTTAGTTCAGTACTGTATTTGTGGAGTAGAAGATAGTTCAATACTGTACTTGCAGAGTTGAAGTTAGTTCAGGACTGTATTGTGTAGAGTTGTAGAAGTTACGACATCAGTGCACTTTTCTTTTCATTTTGATGTGGCTCATAATTTGTTGTGTTTTAAGCCGCTATCAATCTGGACATGCAAGGAGAATCCGCAGAAATGATAGATGGAAAAAATTCTCTGCTGCCCCATCTCTAGGCTCTTCAATAAAAAATTGTCCCAATCATAAAGGAACAAAATCTTATCTTTTAGTCCGCGCCGTTTATCTTTTGTTTTTGTCCAGAATCTATCTAAGCGGTCCGCTTCAATTTGCAGAAAAGAATATGCGTTTAATTAGAGAACTCGTGCTAATATTTATATTTTTATCTGGTGAAAGGATCAATGGGCAGGCTTTGTCTTGCAGGCATCCATTACCTTCATCTTCTTTGAGTTCTGATGGCGGCTGGGACCGGTATCTTGCACGCTGATCTATAAACAATGTTATCGGGTCTTTTGCCACGGGTCAATCAGCACTTCTAAGACGTTGTCGAGCGGAGAAGGGGCTAAAATGGTGGGGATCCTCGTCCAAATGACATTTAAAGGAGACTAGAACGATGCTGTAAATGTTTGCATTGGTCTCCTCAGGCAAATGCGAGCAGGTAAAACAATCTTCGTGTAATCAGCTCGCCATTGCGGCCGGCTGATCCCACCGACCAATCAATGACTGCCAAACAAAGGAGATCATCCTTCCCGACCAATCGATGAGGCTCAAACAAGAAACGATTGGTCGCTACGACGTCCGTTAATGGCGGCGGGTGGGCGGAAGTGTAGAGTGCCTGAAGCCATCTTGATTCCTACTATCCCGTTACAAGACGGATATCTTGTCGTCCTGATGCCAAAATAATAAAATAAAAAAATAAAAAAAGTGAATTGGGTTGCAGTACACAGTGAAGCATGAATGAATTTAAAATATTGAAAGATAGTAGACCGACGTGCATTTAGGTCTTTATTTTAGGAGTTCCCTGCACTTGGAAATTTACACCTCATTTTTCTTGTGTTTATTTTTCTTGTTGTGGTAGGGATTAGTTGTTGTTTTTTTTTTTCAGAATTTTGCCAGGGGCGGCGGCCTTGTTAGGCCTGCCCTTCTCGACTTTCAACTGCCAAGATGTTTTTAACATACACAACAAGCACACAGGTCATCCGAGTTTTTCGTCCTTATCCGAGAAGACTAGGTGCTCGATCTTACCAACCATAGGATCAGGGACACGAATCCCCCCGCGCCTTCCCTCCACCAACATAAAAAAAAAAATCCAATATGCCTTCACCGATCAGGGCTCAAACAGACCACCATGTCGCCCTGGGCAGACCGTTCCAGTCTAGGGCAGATGACGCACTAAGTCAAGTCTGTTTTGTGTGTCTGTTTCTACTCAATGCGCGAAGTCTGTCTTCCCACCAGCTGACCCAAGACAATTTTGTATCATCCAAACTAGTGAGACATGCTTGACTTAGTCTCGCCAGTGCGGTAGGTCCCGTTTCATTCCACAGTCCACATCTCACATTGAAACAGACAAAACAGACTTGCCATAGTGCGCTACTAGTGTAAGGCACCTTTGCTGATTTAACCCATTTCCTACGGTAAATTTTGTAGGTGTGGATGGGATCTCCCAACATTATCTAGTTTGAAATTTAGACGTTGTTCAAAGATGTTTTTTCTTTCACTCAGTATAAACTCAAGACATAAAACATTAGACATTAAAGTCAAGGAAAATCAATGAAACAGGATGGGAGTCAGTAATTCGAGGTTGACTTAGATATTAGTGTTCGAAAATCGGTGTCCACTCGAACCGAATATTCGGCTTCTTCGCAGCGAAGCGAAAATCCACGAACCGAATATTCGATTTACCGTAGCGAATGAGATAATTGTCGTTGCTGTTGTTGTTTCACGCCTTTTAAAAAAGAAAGTCTTCCCACTTCTCAAGAAATCTTTGACTTGTGGTAGATGTTTTGTGCGGAACAATTAGTTACTGCTATTATTGTGCCGGTTTGGAAATCGTTCGGATCTCTCTCGATTCTAGTGTGTAGTAGTAATGATAATGGATGGCATTTATATAGCGCATATCCATTTAAAATGCTCTATGCGCCTTACAGAAGCAACATGTCAACCACAGAGCAGAATGGAGCGCCGGCGAAGATCTCAACACACTACACTGCTTCTTTCTCTCTCCCTGTCACAGACTAATAAATAACCAGACTGGAAACACAAGCTTCGGGCTGTGTCGTTTTTTACGGAAGTTAATGAGATGCGGCCGCATAACCAACGTGGCCGCCGCTCGGGAAATTCCGATTTTAGTTCTATCTGCATTAGAAATTTCTTTTTATTTGTCAAGATTGGTTGTACATGTATTGATAATGCATTGTCTTGCCTATCCTTTCATTTTATTGTCTACAGCTGCCTTTTTTTTATTGTTATAAATTATGACCGTCTGGACTTTTAACGACCGCTGCATTGTAACTGTGCTGAAGCGTCGGTCGCAACCGTAAATCTAATGTGGCGAATGGTTCATGACCTTTCGCTGTTTTGTGACGTCACACAATGGGATCATCCAGTCTGTTTAATTTATTAGTCTGTGCTCCCTGTCTCGCTCACTCTCTCTCTCTACCTCTCTCTAACGCAGCCTGTTAGACGCAGTTCACAACTCACAACAGTTCACAACTCACAACTCAAATAATATTTGAATATTTATTAATAATAATATGTATTTAATAATGAATAATAAATTTTGTTGTTGCTGGTGGGGGGATGATATGGATACAAATTTTTTTAATCTATTAATTTCAATTTTGCCCTGGCAGCGGCCTGTTTGGCCTGCTCTTTACGATTTCCAACTGCCAAGGTATCTTTAACGTGCGTAGCGTGCACATGGGCCTTATCCGAGAAGACTAAGTACTCGGTCCTACACCCCAATAGGATCAGGGACTTGAAATTATGAGAAAAATCCCAATTTCTAACATGCCTGTACTGCTCGGGTTTTGATCCCGGGACCCTTGGCATGAGAGCCGAGCACCTTGCCTCACGACCTTTGAAGTAGCTGATTGTCAGACGGTATTCAGTAATGGTAGCGGTGTGGTAGCCCGGTAGCGGTGTGGTAGCCCGGTAGCGGTGTGGTCATAGGCTTGTTTGCCTAAATCACAGATGAAGAATTGAGCAAACTTCCCGGACGCAGCTTCGAAGCTGGCGGCAGCAGGCCAGTGGTTGATTGATAGGGCAGATGGCAATATACCGTCACTCTGGCCTGGATATCGTGACACAGAGCATCCACCAGTATTGGTGTTCTTTGGTTTGGGTCTTTCACCCTAGTCAGTTGGGACTGCGAGGCTGTGGAGTAGCCTACAGGCAGCCGGTCAGGCAATATGACTGTCCCTCTGGCATCCTCCTGCACCTGGATACATTTCCAGTCGTCTTGACCCTGTCTTGCCACTTGGATAAGTTGTGTCCAGGCGAGAGAGTGAGTCTGATGTTTGCGCAGCTCTTTCTCACTAAAAACAAATTCTTTGCGCCAGTCTTAACACTCACCTCGTCTTCTTTCATCTTTGTCTCGTCTTCTTTCCTCTCAAAATTCCAACGGCGATGGGCGAGTGCGGTGGCAGCAGGTTTGGATAGACTGGAAGCTGTTAGCACAGACCTACACGTTGGTGGCTGTGGGCTATGGTCGCTTCATCGTCGATTGAAGTGGAGGCGTGGGGAGGCAGCACCCGCAGTAGCTGAGCAGCCTTATTTAAGGATAGCACTGCTCACCTCAACTGAGGAAGGGGCTAGAAAAGGTGCCCTAAAGAAAGCCCACTTCACATCACCCTGACTGGTATACCGCGACCAGTGGGGATCCCTTTTTGCGGTCGAAACAAAAAGAAATTCAGCTTACTCAGGCTAGGAGCCTGGAATATACGCACACTACAGGACAACTCAAACAACCCGGAAAGACGCACTGCACTTATTGCCATTGAGCTCAGCAGGTACAACCTGGACATAGTGGCACTCAGTGAGACCAGACTCCCTGATAGTGGCCAACTCAAAGAGCTCAGTGGTGGATACACCTTCTTCTGGAAAGGCAAGGGTGCAGACGAACCGAGACAGCATGGTGTTGGGTTTGCAATTAAAAATGACCTTGTCAGAAACTTGCAGTCCATGCCAATTGAATAAATGACAGGCTAATGACACTCAGGATCCCAGTTGGGAAAAGCCAGTCAGCCACCCTCATTAGCGCATATGCGCCCACCATGACAAACCCAGATGAAGCCAAAGACAAGTTCTATTCTGATCTAGAATCTGTCATATGCTCTGTCCCGGCAGCTGATAAGCTGATTCTCTTGGGGGACTTCAATGCTAGGGTTGGCTCCGAAATCTCAGCGTGGCCAAATGTTTTGGGCCCTCATGGAGTTGGTTCATGCAATAACAATGGGTTGCGCTTACTTACTTTGTGCGCTGAATTTGGCCTGTTCATTACCAACACAAATTTTAGTCTCCCCGTGAGAAACAGAACGTCATGGATGCATCCCCGCTCAAAGCATTGGCATCTCATAGACTATGTCATTGTGAGGAAGACTGGCAGAAAGGATGTCCTTGTAACAAAGGCGATGTGTGGTGCCGAGTGTGGAACTGACCACAGACTCATTGTTTGCAAGCTCAGACTAACATTGAGGCGCAATAGACGCCCTCAAGGGAAAGCGCCACCTAAACGCCTAAATGTTTCAAAACTCTGCTCAGCTGAGAAACAGAGCGAGCTCTCATCAGAACTCTCCTCAAAATTGGATTGCGTGACTTTTGACCCTGAGAACATTGAACAGAGCTGGACTGACCTAAATACAACTGTACACTCTTGCGCCAGCAGCACAGTTGGTTTTCCTGTCCGCAAGCACCAGGACTGGTTCAATGATAATGATAATGAAATCAAAGTGCTCATCAAAGAAAAAAATAGTCTCATCCAAGCTCACTGCAGTCACCCCTCTTCCACAGCAAAAGCTGATGCACTGCGTGCATGTAAGGGTGTACTCCAGAAGAAGCTGAGGAAAATGAAAAATGACTGGCTTGAAGAGCGAGTAAGAGAAACTCAGAAATATGCCGACACAAACAACATTAGAAAGTTCTTTGAGAGCCTCCGAGCTGTGTTTGGACCATCCCGCTCTGGCACTACGCCACTTCTTGCGTCAGATGGTTCAACACGCATTGTTGAATTGAATGCCATAATTCAGCGTTGGGCAGAACATTTCGGAGGTGTGCTAAATCGGCCATCAAATATAAATACTGAGTCCATTGACCGCCTCCCTCAGACTCCTATTAATGCAGCTCTTGCCAAGCCATTCACAGCAAATGAGACCCGAACTGCCACAAATCAGATGTCCTTTAACAAATCACCAGGCGTGGATTCAATTCCTGCTGAGGTGTATGCCTTCGGGGGAGAAAAGCTTATTGAAAGGTTGACCGAGTTGTTCAATCATATGTTGAAAGCAGGGAAGCTGCCACAGGACTTCAAAGATGCTTCAATCATCCATCTGTACAAAAACAAAGGGGACAGCCAAGTCTGTGACAACCATCGGGGAATCTCTCTACTTTCAATTGCTGGCAAAATATTGGCAAGAATGCTTCTGAATCGCCTTCTTGATCACCTCTCGTCAAATGACTTGCTTCCCGAGAGCCAATGTGGCTTTCGTAAAGAGAGGGGAACGGCGGATATGATTTTTGCTGCCAGACAGATTCAGGAAAAATACATGGAACAAAATAAAGCGCTGTATATCACATTTGTTGACCTCACAAAAGCATTTGACACAGTGTGTCGTGAAGGCCTCTGGAAAATCTTGGCGAAGTTTGGGTGTCCACCCGAATTCATCACAATAGTGCGCCAGTTTCATGATGGCATGCAAGCTGCAGTCAAAAGCAACGGCAGTGTTTCAGAGCCCTTGGCTGTCACAAATGGGGTAAAACAGGGTTGTGTCTTAGCCCCAACTCTGTTCAGCATCATGTTCTCTGCAATGCTACAAGAAGCCTTTAGCTCTCCTCCTCAAGGGGTAAGCATCAAGTACCGAACTGATGGCAGTCTATTCAACCTCAGGAGACTTCAGGCAAAAACCAAAACCAAAAGTACTCAAGTCTGTGACCTACTATTTGCTGATGATTGTGCACTTCTGGCACACGATGAGGATAGCATGCAAAACTGTGTTGATAAGTTCTCTAGTGCCTGTGACAACTTTCGCCTCACAATAAGCACAAAGAAGACGGAAGTGCTCCATCAGCCTACTCCAGACGACAAGTATCCTGTGACCCCAAATATCAAAGTCCATGACAGTCTTCTGAAGGTGTCGGAGAACTTCACCTATCTTGGCAGTACACTGTCTTCCGCGGCTCGTGTTGATACTGAAATTCTCTCAAGAATCAGCAAAGCCAGCTCTGCATTTGGCAGGCTTCGAAAGAGAGTGTGGGATGTTGCCGGCATTCGCACAGACACTAAGCTGAAAGTGTACAATGCTGTGGTCCTTCCCACCCTACTCTATGGGGCTGAAACCTGGACAGTGTACCAATCGCATGCCAGAAAGCTAAATCACTTTCATCTGGCCTGCCTTAGAAAGATCCTAAGGATCAAATGGCAGGATAAAATTCCAGACACTGAGGTCCTCAATCGTGCCAAGGAATTGAGCATCTTCTGCCACCTGAAAAAAATTCAGCTACGTTGGGCAGGACATGTTGTCAGAATGCCCGACTCCAGACTCCCTAAGCAAATCTTCTTCTCTGAGCTCTCCAATGGAACGAGGAATGTTGGGGCCCCAAAGATACGTTACAAACACACTCTCAAGCAATCACTGAAGGCCTTTGCCATTGATGTGAGTGAGTGGGAAAAGCTCTCGCTTGATCGTGCAAATTGGAGGGCGGCCCTTACCAGAGGCAGTAAAGCATGGGAAGCTGACAGAGTCCAGCAGGCCATCAAAAAAAGAGAACGGCGCAAGAAAAGGCCCAGTGGTACTGAACCAACGGAGCACTCTTGTCATTTATGCGGAATGGTCTGCAGGGCAAAAATAGGACTTATCAGTCACATGAGAAGCCATAAGCCATGAAAGAACAGTCTTTCCATTCTGTCCTCTGTGTCCTTTAGTTTTCTTTATTGTCCATGTGTTGAAATTCTCAACAATTTCTGTTCTTTATTCCTCTGGTGTTGTTAAGGTCATCATCATACCTGATGGACGAACTATTATTATTATTCAGTAATGGAATAACAATTTTTTTTTAAATACATGAAAACCAGCCCCCCCCCCCCCACCCCCACCTTCTACTAAAAAAGGTGGTAAATGAAACATAACCAGTGTAAAATAAAAACTGTCCCGAACATGAAACTGCGCGTTGTGCAGGAGCTATTTTCAAAAAAAACAATAAAAACCTCTGCTACCAGACATCACCTAAGTCGTCCAAGGCTTCAGAAACATGCAAACTCAGTTAATACAATACATTAAAATACAATTACATAAATAGATATTGCGAAAAAAACGATTGGTAACATAAATAGAACATGAATGAAAATAGATCGTTTGGGCCTCTAGGCAGGTGACATAACTCATTACATAGAACGCTGGGAGTTGAAGAGTGTAACAAAGAGCAAAACCTTCTCTATCTCAGCTGTTATCTTTAACCTGGATCTAATTCGAATTCAAAATTCAGTCCCCACTCCCACCCTCCCACTCCAAGAAAAGAAACCAAATAAATATGAAATTACATTCATACCCACAAGCACTCACAGGCAACCAGAACATAAAGTTATTTTGATTAATTACGCTAACCATTTCCCAGAATACCAGATGCGGGCCACACCAGGAACTAACTTGCCAGGTTTGAAGAAATGGCAGAAACACCGAATGTAGTCACGTTTCTGAACTGTCAGAGCCCTAGATAGAACATTATTGAATTATAACATGCTAAACTTCCTGATTTTTCAGTGAATCCAATCTGGCAAAGCCGATGGGAACCAAATATAAGCTGAAACAATATAAAAATAATAATAATGTATAGCATTTATATAAATATTTATTATATATAAATAGTGTTAAAAATAGTTTAGTAGTGCAGTTTTCAATTTTTGTTGACTCAAAACTCCACTTTAGTAATCCTTGACGACATAATTATTTTCAAAGTGACAAAACATATTAAATTTATGGGTCAGTAAAATGAAAATGGACAATATTATATAGTTTGGTAAAATTTCTTTTTGAAAGTTGATCTCCATTTTAAAATTAATGTAGGAAAGAAAAAAAAAAAAGGTGAACAAACCCTTGGAAATAGAAACTATTGTCGTCACATCGCCATCCAACTAGTTTCGCCGATCGAAATCGGTTGGTGTACGCCCGGGCTCATGGAAATCTGGTCCCATCATGAACCAAAAAAAAAAACAACTGTTGAATGGCCCAGCACAAGTTAAAAATAATGTGTCCAAAAAGAAAAACAAAACAAAAAATACATGTACATTTCTATTTTTCAGCAAGTCTCACAGTAAAACCCTGATGCAGGCCATTAGTTAGGGGCCGTCTAATGAGTCTGTATGCTCGATTTTGGTGATATTTTTAACCCTGCCCTCCCCTGCCCTTCCAATCCGACCCCTATTTTTGCGTTTTTTTCATATGATTGGCCTCAATGCCCCATCTTTCCAGTACATGAGTAGAGCGATTAGAATGGTGGCTCTCTATGATAAGACCCTGATGCTTGAAAACTAGTTGGCATTTTGGTATGGACCATTTGACTGATTCATTAAAAACATGATTTTTGAAAAATAAAATCCAACAACTTAATTGGCGGAAGAAAAGGTGATAAAACCAAAAGTTTTACTTCATTACCACAACTGAAAAGCGTACGTACGCTTCACAGACTACCTCCCTGCAATATAACTTGTGGGGGCTCACCCTCTTCTGAATGTAAGTGCTTTAAGGATGGTCGGGGCCCCCAATCTAAATGTACCAATATGAAGATCATAACTTTTCGACCTTGGGACGAAATGGGTTAACGACTTGACGCTGACGATTTTAATTTGTACGAGTAGAGAACCAGCGACTTCACGATCCCAGGTCAAAATTGGATTTCTACTCAGCCTTCATCTCCTAGTCTTGTTTTGATTTGATCGGCGTCGTTTTCTCCCCCTCCCCAACCTCTCATTTTCTACCCCCCCCCCCCCCAAAGAAAAAAAAAGTTCATTTTGGAACTAAAAGCGTGTCAAATACCGTCTCCCATAAACTGAGCTTATCGAAGGGAGCCAAAAAAAAGTTCATTATGTTTTACCATCATAACAACAGTTTTAAAAAGATTGACTGAAACTTCCATGGCCACAGTTACTGTAGTTCGATATATAGGCAACTGGATTAGATTATTTGACGACGAAGAAATTTAATTTGATAATTTTTTGAATTTATTATTGTTATTCAGGCTGCAGAGTTGAGTAAGGAAAATGGCCAAATTGCACCACAATGAAAATTAATACTCCTGCCACTTTTTTTTTTATCGTGAGATTCATTGTTTTGGCGCCAATAATAGGTGAACAGTTCACGAAGTCACTCACGGGATGCACGGATTTATGCTCGGTTTGAACATAGGCCTCACCAACAAATGCAACGTGGACAGAACTCTGTCAGTCTGCAGCCGTGCTTCACAGTTACAACCTAGGTATGAGAAATTAAAAGGTTTTTGGCAGTTGATTGTCCCAAGTATTTGAACATCTTCAAAGCTGATGCCGGACGAGTATGACATTCTACTACAATGTAAGTTCATGCATATATTTTTCTTGGTCTTGGTTTCATATATTTCCTAGGGAGGTCCTCCCCCCGTCCGCACCACTTACAAAAAAGTTAACAAACATAATATGATTAAGATATAAACTTAAACAACCTGCATTGGAATGGTCAGATGGACCTGGGGGCGTGAGGGTATAGTCAGTTTGTATCAATGTGCGGTAGTCAGATTGACTAATCAGGCAAAAAGGGGCTGGGGTAGTTGTTTTCTTGACTGGCGCGGACGGGCGGAAGACCTTCCATTTTCTGAAGGTTTCCCGCACTTAGGTAGACGGATGACCATACACTTAATTTTGGTTCTTTGCCCCCATTCCTACCTGTACACTTTTCATTGGCTTCTCCTCACACACCCCTCCCCCGGCCTCGTGTGAGCGTACGACCTTTAGAATGGCGAATATGGAAAGAGTACCATTATGAGTTATACAACTTTAACCTGGCACATTTTGCATGTTCTAAGTGTTAATCCTGAGCTGCGTATTTACTATAAAACATCCATCTGGGAGACTTAACTTATTAGCGCAACCCACCCCCCCTCCCCCCGTGACCTGCTGCTCACAAACTATGCTAAAGACTCGTCCCTGTAATGTCCTTACTGTGACCAAAATGGAATTCTTTTCGCTAATGTCAAGTCCTATTTTCTAGAATGTTAAAATGTATTTTTCCATGGACTCTTTGACTGTTAAGTTTGATTCGAAAAATGATTTTTATGTAACCCATAAAGTAAAGTTGGTCAAACAAGGTAAATGAAAGCAAAGTTTTCAGTACCACAATGGAAAAGCGTGCCTGTACTCTACAGGCCCCTTACCCCAAGAGTACGCTTTTCATACGATGCTCCCCCCCCCCCCCCCACATCACCACCTCCGAGTGCACAGGCTTTGTGGCCTCAAACGTTACTTTTTTTCTGAATGATTCTAAACGTTTATTTCAGAGTCCGCGTGTATCTAATTCTATACACGAAAGTCCAATCAACCGGTATCGACACCCGGAGACACATTCTAGACTGCCTGTTGCCAAAGCTGCCGGTACGTGATCCCAGCTGAATATTGCTGAACCTTGTTTGCAATATATTTTTTGTTTAAAGTAAAAAGACCTAATTATGCACCTTATGACTAACGTAGTACACCAATAATGTTACTTGAGTGGACAAAGAACGAGCTGTTGGCCTCAAAAACTGAATTTGTTTGAATGGACCACGCATATCATTCGATCTTGCAAAAATCCGACAGTGCAAATGCCGAAAAGAGTTCCATATGTCCCGCCCATCCAGTCAGTTCCTAACTCTAAACCTATCCCGAACCCTCTGCCTTATCCCTAACTCTAGATCTAATCTCATTCCCAAGCTTACCCCTTGACTTTTCAATCAAAAAACAAAAAGAATACGCTGAGACACTCTGTGGAGAATTACAAGAGTTCAAAGGGGTCAGGAATTATGGAACTCTTTTCCCCACTGGTTCCTGCTTATTCAGACTGTGAATGTGCCTAGTGCCAGATTGCTTTTGATCGTTCCAAGCCCAGAAACACTACAAGAAAATAAACAAGCAGCAGCAAAATTTTGTGTGACATTTTTGGTTGATAGGCTATGAAGTATGCTGTATTATAGGTGAGCCTTACACTGTATTTACTGAGCTTTTGAGAAGAAAACTAATCTTTAGCCACCGAAAGAGAATATTATTTTTAAAAAGGTGTGCTATTTTTTTAAGTGAAGTAAATTTGAGAATGAATGAATATTAAGGTGGACAATGAAGTGTCTGATTCAGAAGAAAAGCAGGATGAGTGAATGGTAAAAATGTCAATTTTCATAGCTTTTCTTTTTATCTGAGTCTATATTTTGCACTAAAATGATACTATGATCTGGGCATGAGTTAACACGCTGATTTTGAATACAGGTTGTACTGAGGATGTTAAAAAAAAACCAGCAGTAACTGAGCAGGCGAAGGTCCAACAATCACAGCAGATCACGGCTCAAGTTGGACCAACACAAGCGTAGATCTCATACATGGCTGCATTGCTGACGCCGGCGACTGAGAAATGCTTCTGGGAGTGGTCGAACTGGGAACCAACAGCGTGGGAACATAGGGTAAGCTCATCCAGGGAAAGACTTCCGAACGTGTCTCATGCCAGACTGCACCTTTCAATGTACTCAGCAGTGAATCGCCAAGCTGCACATTAACTATACAAAAATCCCCATGGTAGACTTCTGCTACTCTCCGTGCACGGCTGCTCCTGAAGTCGCGTTCTTTTTGGGATCCGTATACCCCAGCAGTATGGAATATTTCATTATGCCTGCTGTAAGAATATCTGGCCATCAGACGCATTCGGAAGTCTCCCCTTATATATTATTAAGACTTGTGTAACCTTCCTCACTACTGTATTGGTGGTCTTCAGCTGAGGCCCCCGAGAAACAAAAGAATTTTCCAGTTTTCCACGGGCGACTGCAGATAGGCCTTGCATTACCATTCTTCTACACAGGTTTCATGATTTGTGTGGACGTTTGTCTTTAGACAGGAGTACCATATGAGTTACAGTATTCTAGTCAGGTGCATATTTCATGTTCTGAGTGTTAATCGCAAAGCCCTGTGTTTACTATAAAAACATCCACCTGGAAGACAAACTCACCAGGGGGGCAGTGCCCCCCTGCGACCACATGCCCATAGACGTTCCTAAAGTCCCCTCCGTGTAATATCTTGGCAATGTAACTCAAATGGAACTCATCCCGATCTTTATTTTAGGGGGTTCGCTGTCTTTGGCATTTACACCTCACTTTCCTTGTTGTAGTAGGAGATAGGTTTTTAGAATTTTGTCTGGGCAGCAGCTTTGTTCGGTCTGCTCTTCTCTACTTTCAAGTGCCAAGGTATCTTTAACGTGCACAACATGCAGATAGGTCCTCCGAGTTGTTCGACCTTATCCGAGAAGTCTAGGTGTTCGATCCTACCAACCATAGGATCAGGGACAGGATTTTTTCCACCGACAAAGAAAAATAAAAAAAATTCCAATATGCCTGCGTCAACCAGGGATCAAATCCGGTATTTTCGGCATTAGAGGCGAGCACCTTGCCTCTAGATTACCGTGTCCCCTTTCTTCTGCACACGTTTTATGATTTATCCACCCCTCCTCCAGGGTGGATAATTTATGAGCAGCCTCTTTTTACTAATGAATCTCACTTGATTAATCGAACTGATGGAAGAGAAAGGTTGTAACGATGACGAGGGAAAAGTTCCTTCCAGTTTGTAGTGTGGACTAAATGGACCGCTTTCATTGTGGGAATGGGATGGTATGGGGTGGGACCTCGGCTCATGATCGACTGCACAGCATTAGCAACAATTAAAGGGAACCCCATAGGATCCAGGTCAAGGTAATTGTGACGAAATTCTTCGCCCTTATATCCTACCCTTGATGCACCAAGGACTTCAAGGAACCAAGGTTCAAGGACTTTTGAAGAGGCACGCCGCATCAAGGCCCAGGCTGCTAGAGAACGTCGCCACCGAGCCGAGTCCATCCCCGCGACAACTGCAGACATCCAGCACCCTGTGTGCTCGCGACTCATGAGGTCCCAACTTGGACTATGGAGCCATCTCCGCACACACAGATGACTATGCAGATACGTCCTCCTCGACGACGAGGGGCCATCATGATGATGATGATGATGATACACCAATTTGGAAATTTCCAGCAAGGCAATGCCCGCTCCCACGTGGCTCGAGTTTGTCGAAATTTCCTCAGAATCACCGGATCGTTTAGGACCAATCCTCACACACTCCTCGCCGAAATCCGATACCATGTCCTTGGGATGACTTTGACGCGCCAGGAACCGACCACGCCCTCCACAAACATTTCAGGAACCTGATGATGCGCTGGACGGGAGTGGCTCAGACTTCATCAAAGGACAATTATATAATCTCATTCAGTCAATGAATAGACGCTGTGATTCACCCCAGAGGCGGACACTAGAGATTGTCCCCTTAGAATGACAAGGTTCCATCTCCACTTTTTGGCTGAACTGAGTTACACACTACACACTACTTCTCCTGGCCTTCTGCACTGTGTGTCAAAATATCAAGCAGAGTTGATGTGTAATGTATTGCTAAAAAGAAAAAAAAATATGCTCTAAAAGCTATGTTCACATGAAACTTCAATCCTCCATTTCTCAAAAGTTGACTTGAGAGAGTTGGAACCTTGCCATTGTGAGGAGACGAGATATTAACCAAGCTTTTGACATGAAATTTCACGAGGTTGCTCCAAATATACCCATCGGTTGCCAGAGTTTTGAACCAAATGCTTATACTCTTTCTTCTTTATTTGAAGAAATGGAGATTGCACATGGACAATTGAAGGGGTTAGTTTCATGCTATGCCTACCTCTACCTGGATCCCAAAAACACACTGTATACATTTAGTTGGATAAAAGATTAGCCAAAACGTCTCCTGTGCGATGCACATTAATCCAGGACTGTTTATTAGTCACACATTTAAAGAGCCGAAGTTTTCAGTTTTTCAGAATGGAGTGCATGAAAAAACTTTTTGGTCAGTAAGTTTTGTGACGTAGGCGCCATATGGAGCTGAGTCCTTCAATTTTGTTGAGGCTGGATATGAACCATTTCATTCTACTTTAACTTTAGGTGTGAAAGAATTCGAGACTCGGAATGTATTCCGTAACTTTTGTAATGTCTTTAATTTTCCATCCTCTCAGAATCATACTTTTCTTTTTTTGGCCACATTTGAACTTTATTGCCAAGCCTTGATGTGGCCCCTCAGGTTTTATTTTTTAAAGATCAAAACTATTTCATTTATTTCCCATTTCTTTTGATTTGTTTTCTAAAGGCAGCAGGATTTCCCAACGTTCGTTTTCTAGTATAAATTTAACTTGTTGGCAATTACGTTTTGAGACATAGCTTGAAAGGCATATGAAGACAACCTGCTTAAACAATACTGCTTTTTTTAATGGAAAAACGTGTAGGCAAGAAACAAAAGCAATAACAAAAATTCGCGTTGCACTTTTTTTTGTTAAATGTTTTTTTGGCCGAGCTCACATTTTTTTTTTTTGTGGTACACCATTAGCGAGTCGGTCTAACTTGTTAAGTATGGTTAAATGTTCATTTTGTGATAACCGAAAGAAACTCTTAGTTGTACAAAATCATAACTCGGAAAGAGAAATGGAGCACATTTCAGTCTAGAAAGTATTGTTAAAAAGTGAATTTGACCTCCATTGGCGTATACCGGTTTCTTTCCGTAACTCGGCAGAGTACCAGAAATAGAGACTGATAGGAAGTTCTATAAATCCTTCACATTATAAAGAGAAAACTCTGACCAGTGACGAATCCCTCCGCACCCTCCTCCCCCCTCCCCCTCCTGCCCCCTCTTCTCATCCCTCCCCTCACTCGACCAATCAAAACAGATCTTTGGAATTCCTCCTCCCCCACCCCTCCCGGGAAAACATGGGTAATCCCTGGCTTCTCCCTTCTCATGCTGGTTGTTCTTGTGCATACTCATAGACTTTCTCCCCCCCCTCTCGACCACCTGAAACAATGGGGCAAATTCGGCCTGAAAAACAAGATCACACCCACAGGGAATTGGGATAAGACGGATAGTGATCAGGGAGTCAAATGGTGACGGGTATCATCACGGGATGTGTGTACTATAATGTGTATTACATGAAAATGGGGATGTCTTGATTTTTTCAGAACTCTGGTGGGTTTAGAAATTCGTGCGGTCAGTCTCCCGCAATGTTCTCCAAAACTGACTGTTGTATTGCAGTACATTTTCTTTGCATGCAATCCTAGATTTTCCAGTGACAAAGATTTTCTGGTAAGTAAATCCATGGGTCACGTGCATTTTTCAAAGCGACAAATTTCTATCTTTTTAAAAAATACCCCCCCTCCCTACTCCCCTCAAAATGAAAAAGTACCTTAAACGTTCAATTTTTACAGTAAATTCCATCAATTTCATTTCGCGTAATTTCCGTACTTAACTATTCGATGGGATGAAGTTTCATTACGCTTCCTTTAAGGAAAATCTAAATAAATATGGTTTAGATATGTCCCTTTTTATCACTTTGAACAGAAAAGAAAATTGTTATTCGTGAATCATTCGTAAATGTTAGCGAGCCTCACTAACCTCAACGGAAGAAGCGTTTTTTCAGTTTTGAGTTAAGAATATCACTATAAAGTATGAAATCTCATCTTGAAGTTGTCGGGAGTTCAATGATGAACCCCATTACAGCTGTGATGTCAACGGCAAAATTAATTAGAAAATTTTCACAGAATGTAGAAAAATAGTTGAACTTTAAGTATCAACCAAAATACAAAAATCGGATATTTGTCTTTCATTGCGATTTTCTCCGTTTGGTCCAGTGCGACTTCCATTGAGGTTAGTGGGACTCGCTCACAAATTTGCACATTCCTTGTAAATGTCGGATATTTTGTTATCAGCAGCTCTGACATGTTTCGTTCGCCTAGGAGTTTCAATTCTTCTTTTGCTTTTTTTTGGCGTTTGCATGAAAAAAAAAACAAAACGCCCGTGTGAATGAATCAATTCAATTCAGGGCACTGTTTACTCTGTTTCATATAAAATTAAACAATTTAGATTTTTTTAAAAAGTGCTTCATTTGAAATGACAGCATCGGTGATTTCTGTAAATCTATATCAGAATATGCTTGCAAAAAAAGATTTTCCCGTGGGGGTTCGTACCGGAATGACTAGTTACAGCTTTGGTCCCACCGCCTGTATTCCATATTTCTGACTGTATCGGAGAACGTCATTTGTCCTTTTAGAAAAAAAAACAACAAAAAAACTCGCACCAGCGCAGTTTTCATGTCCCTGAGCTGAAGCGTGCAATTTTTTAAACAGGAATGGTGGCTTTTATTTGCAAAACTATTAAATTTCTGTCTCAAAAGCTTTTTTAAAACATAACCTAAAGAAACAAAAAGGGGAGTAAGATTTTTTGAACGCCAAAAAGTATTTCGTGTCACGAAGACCAGTGGTCTACCCATATAAACTTTCAATAATTCTTTCAAATAGCTGCAAAGTTTCAACTTTCGGAAAAGGGTACAGATTTCTAAACAGACTTTGGCTTAGTCGAGTCTCCTTTGATTCGAGATTACATTTATGTTTGTCCACCACAAAATGCAGGTAGCTACAGTAACTGTATGCCAGGGGTTCCCATCCTGGTGTAAAATTACCCCCATGGGGTAAATTTCGCCTACCCAGGGGGTAAATTTGATTCCGGATTTATACTTTTTTTTTTTTAAATCCCAGTATCTGTTCATCATTAGTTCATAAATGAATGAAATATTTAATGTACTTTTTTTGTTATTAGACAGTCTGCGCATAGACGTGACGTCGGCGAAAGTTACCCAACGCGGAGGAATTTGTCCATTTTCGCACTATCTTGGGTCGCGCTTAGTTGCGATTCGGCTGTGAGAGTTACGAAAGTAACTTTGCAACTGCTGTCGTTACGAAGCTTCTATTTGTGGACTTTCCACCTGGAAGCAAGATTTTTTTCACGATATGAATGGATTTTAATGAATTATTAATCTTTTTTTCGTGCGAATTTGATGGCCACTTTTTCTGTCCATGACTGATATGTTCATAAAGCTTCATTTTTCAACATATGGTGAAAACCCGATTTTGCTGTGGTAGCGTAGCGCCTTGTGGTAGCGTAGCGCCCTACTTTTGGCACGACCTACTTTATGGAAGTGGGGCTGCCTTCGCGATTCAGAACTTTAAAATCAGATTAATCTTCGTCCCGTATTCCTGTTGGTACCACAGTATTGTGGACAAGACTTTATTCTGACAACTTACGAACATTTATCCTTTTTTTTTACAGTAGGAAGGGCGTAATCACGGGCAGGCTTGAAAAAAATGTTTGTGACTGCGAAAGTAGATCTAGGTCACGCTGCTTTCGTTGTTCAACTTTCTGAAAGAGATAAAGAGAGAGGGGGGATGGAAAATGGTACACCTTGTGATTACTTAGGCCTAATGCAAAAGATATACATGTAGCTTAGTTAAGCCATCTTCGTTGAACAGCCGCTGCAGTGCACATGTAGGTCGCAATCACTGAATCAGTAGGGAAGTCGCCGGAAGATGCATGCGGTCTGCTGTTCCACGCGAATAAGCTCCCTTCTCTAGAGGGGAAACCCCAACCATCCATGTTATAGTGATAAGATAAGATAAGATAAGATAAATTTTATTCGTCCTTGTACAAGGAAATTTGTTTTGATCATTGAATACATAACAATACAGTTACAGAAGCAGAGAATATGATACATAGCGCGCACACACACATATATACACACACACTGATAAATTAACTAAATTAACAAAATTAACAGTGCAAACAATATGCTTCCCTAACTAAAACACACTGACCTGACACGCAGGACATAATTCAACTGTGCACAGATTACGATCAAGAAAGATGACGACATTATTGTAACATCCTAGTTGATGATGGAATAAACGATTTAAAGTAGCGCTCAGTTTTAGTTTTCTTTGACAACAGCCTTAAACTTCTTACAGATCTTATATATTCCTTGTTCAGGGGATGTTGGGGGTCATTTATAATAATATTAGCTTTTTTAATACAAGCACCAGTGTACAGCTCATCAAAATATGGCAGATCACAGATACAAATTTTGGATGCTTTTTAAATTAAATTATTGATCTTATTTTTATCTTTTTGTAAGATGTTTCCTCTCCAACAGACAACTCCATACATCAAAACGCTCTGAATAGCCATGGTGTAAAATATTTTCAGAATGCTTTTGCTAACTTTTAAAAAGCGGAGCTTTCTGAGGAAATACATGCGCTGGTTGGCTTTCTTGTATACATATGTTACATGCGCATGCCAGTTAAGCAATGAATCAATAGTAATGCCAAGATATTTGGCCTCTGTGACAATTTCAACCTCTTCATTGTTGATAGTAAGAGGGCAAACAGGATCGTTGTTATTTTTCCTAAAGTCAAAAACAAGCTCTTTTGTTTTCTTAACATTCAGTAGAAGATAGTTGTTATTACACCAACAATGAAAGGATTGTACAATGTTAGAATATTCGTGGCCAGAGTTAGGTAAAAGGCCTAAAATAGCAGAGTCGTCGGCAAATTTAAGAAGGTAAACGTTGTTGTGTGTCACAGTGAAATCATTTGTATACAATGTATACAAGGCAGGTGACAGCACGCAGCCTTGTGGCGCTCCTGTGTTTGTTGTGAGTAATTTGGAAAATGTGTTGTTTATATCCACAAACTGGCTTCTCTGTGTTAGAAATTCGAAGATCCAGCTCTTTAAAAAGCAAGGCGTTATTTACAAGGCATACCTTGAAACTAACTCTAGCGTTACTTTCAAGGCATACCTTAAACAGCTTCTGATTGGTCAATGAAACATGCCTTGAAAATAACGCTGGCGTTAGTTCCAAGGCATACCTTGAGTCCAATAAACAATACATAGCTACCCCGGCGGCTTTCCCTGACATGTCAATCTGACTACTACCCAGACGAACATCGGCCTACGGCCTCGATCATACAAACTGACTAGACCCTCACGTCCTTACATATCAGTCTGACAATTCACAGTCTAAGGCTCCACGTTTAGAAATACTGAAACAGCTTCTGATTGGTCAATGAAACATGCCTTGAAAATAAGGCTGGCGTTAGTTCCAAGGCATGCCTTGAAAATAACCACTTCGCTTTAAAAAAGAACTCACGTGTAGGTTGGTAAGCTTTTGAAACATTAAGTGCGGTTGTATGGTGTTAAACGCAGACGAAAAATCGACTAGGAGCACACGAACACAGGTTTTACCAGTGTCTAAATGACTGTAGATGTTATGCAATAAAAACAATAAGGCGTCTTCTGTGTTCCTGTTTTCTTTGTATGCAAATTGCAAAGGATCGAGATTTTGTTTGACCTCCTTCGTTAGTTCAGTTAAAACGCGTTTTTCAAAGCATTTAAAGATAATGGAAGTTAATGCAACTGGGCGAAGGTCGTTCATTTCAGATATTTTTGGTTTTTGGGGACAGGTAAGATTTTTGACAATCTCCAAATGTTTGGTATGTAATGGTTTTGAAAGGATTTGTTGAAGATGAAAGTAAAAATTTTTGCTAGTTGTTCAGCACATGTTCTCACTACTTTGCTTCCAATGTTATCTGGTCCAGATGCCTTTCTTTCCTTAACAGATTTAAATTGTTTCACAACAGCATCATAATCAAAACAACTATTACATTCATCATTATCAAAATCAAAACTGTCTCTTATTTCCTGGTGTTGGTTGGAGAAATCGTGTTTGTCAAAGCGACAGTAGAACTGATTCAATTCATTGGCAAATTCGCTTTCATTCACAACATTCACTTTATTCTTCATACAATCGTACCCCGTAACCTGTTTCATTCCCTTCCACACAGATGACATGTCATTTGATTTAAAACTTGCTTCAATTTTATCTTTGTATTCTTTTTTACACACTTTGATTCTCTTTTTAATTTGTTTGTTTACTTTAGCGAGGTCGCTTTTACTATAGTTTTTTCGGAGTCTTTTTTTGTCAACAATAGCTTCAAGGCATTCTTTTGTTAACCATGGTTTACTATTTGGATACACACACACACTTTTCTTAGGTATAATTAGATCTTCACAAAACTGGATGTAGGAGTTCAGTAAGAACAAGGTCGTCTAAATTAGTACATGTGTTTGTAAAAATGTCCCAATCCGTGCAGTCAAAACAGGCTTGATGATGGCGATGGGAAACATGGGGAGCGGGAATTCGGTTTTTTGTTAGATGAGGCCTTGAGGCGCATAAGCTGCATAATTACACTGCGCCTTGCACGGTTTACTGATAAACGGGTCATCATTGGAACATGAAAATCACGGTCTAACCCATGCGTGCAGATAAAGGGTTGGTTTTAAAATTAACAAACCTTATACTACATGGAGCTAGCAGGTAAACGCGTAAGCATCTCAAATGTCTTCACACGCCATAAAAAAAAAAATTACGGAACTTTGTGCACTGCCCCAATTTTTGACGACAAATAACGTGGACATATCCATTTGGACGAAAGGGTCTTTTTAATACTTGCTATTTTCCTGTGGCAAAGACCAGTTGTCCTCGATAAGAATAAAAAAGTATGATCGGAAATTTAGTTCTTCTGCTCTCTTCGCGGTAGGCGGAGTTGACCTATCGTGCGACGATATATTACCACCTTTATGACCCTCCATCGGATCGGCTAGCTCTTATAACTGGAAATGTGTCAAAAGGGATAAAACAAATGCCTGCTGGTTACTCCAAAGAAGTAAACCTGAGCACAATTATATTGATCAACATTCAAATATTGTGATATAAAGTTGGAGGTCACGGACCCACTCTGACATTGGCGTATTTCGGGCGCTAACATCCAGAGACCGCAGAGTAGAATTGCTAGTCATGGAGACTGGGAGGGCATGGATCCCCATCACCAAGCTCAAGCATAAATTTGGGACTCTAAAATCCAGAGACGACAGTGTACATTTCCTAATTGTGTCGTATTTTATCAGTGCCCGAGCAACTTATTACATCTGTCGCTGTGGACCTCGGTCTGGTGCTTGCTGTTTACTTGCTTTACTTGCACAATATTATTATAGACAACCATCCGGACTTCGCGCTACTGAATACTAACTGGTGGCCGACGCTGCTCCGAGGGTCCTGCTGTTGCAGTCTTTCCGGGAAACCGACTACTGAGGTCGAATACTGGTCCTGTCTCGGTGGGTCCTTCGTACAAGGTGCACGCGAACGAGTGGTACCAGCAGATGATCACCGTTTCGCCTATGACCATTCCGCAGCCTCCGGGCTCCGGATAAGCCCGATCCCAGGTCTGGAGAGACCCGGGGAGAATTTCTTCTCGACCGCCACGTGGTAGCAGCGGGGCAGCCCAAGCTGGGGGGCTGGCTAACAGGGACGGGCTGACGGCTGACCTTCCCGAAGCCGTTAAACACTGGGAGCTTTCCGTTACTGTAGGCAGAAGGGGGCAAATTGCCTAGCAGAACGCAGTGGTGGCAGTCCCCGATTGAGGGCCGGGGACTGATCAGATCGATCCTTCGATAGGTCGTGCAGCAAGCACTACGTGACAATGACTTAAGCAAGACAATGACCGCACGCTGGCGGATGAGAAAGTGAGATTCTGGTCACGACGTGATACGAATCAGTCGGTTCAGGCTGTCATCAGCCTCCGTTTGTCTGAAAGGGGCCCAAGCAGTAACAATTACCCACTAAATATGATGGCACAATATGGCAAGAAGAAACGTGGGGCTGAGGAACCCAAACAGATCCTCCGTAGGGCGGATGGCAGTTGCCAGGTTCCCCTACGCAAGTATGCTACTGGTAACCTGTGTCCGAATGCGAGTGTGAATGCGTGTGTGAAAACCAAGAAGGGGACCCTAGCGGCGAGGGATCTCCCTGCGACACTTAACATGTTGCAGCTCAACGTCTGCGGCCTTCGCCCGAAGGTCTTGGAGCTTACTAAGCTCCTGAAGGCAAAACACATACATGTAGCTCTCATCCAAGAGACTCTGTTGAATGGGAGAGGCGCGCACGTCACAGGGTATACCTTATACACCTGCTCGTGTACCAAGTGCCGAGGCATTGCCACACTGGTTCGCAACGACGTTAAGGCTGTGAGGCAACACGCCCTGACGAGTAAAGGTGAAACTGATACCCTCACCCTTACAGTATGGAAGGACGGCGTGGCCTTTACCATCACGAATGTCTATAACCCCCCAACGGTCACCTGCGACCTAGGGCTGACAGAGGCTACCTTGAATAATACTATCATCGGAGGAGACTTCAACGCACGAAGCCCTGAAATGGGGTACGCCCCAGAATCGACGAACATTGCAGGAAGAAACGTCGAAGATCTCCTAAGTTCTAACCTGGTCCGGATACAAACAACCGACTCCACGCCCACCTGCCTGCATCGAGCAAACGGCGTGGAGAGTCGGCCTGACATTACGCTTCTATCTGCTGACCTGGTTACCAGACACAGCTACGCAGTCCTCGAGGACGTAGGTAGCGACCACCTTCCTCTCCTCGTACAAATCCAGACTAAAACAGCTAAGAAGAAGGAGAAACGTTTAAACTGGAATTACAAACGAGGCAGATGGGAAGAGTTCAGAGAGATTTTAGGTTCAACTCTGAACGAGGTGGACCCCAACCAGGGTTCAGTTGACGAAGCCAACGCCGTATTGACTACGGCCGTGCTCGCAGCTGCTAAGCGGAGTATTCCGCGAGGACTGCAGCCCCTAAATCGCTTGCCCTGGTCAAAGGAACTTGAACAGGCGGTCCGACAGCGTAAGAGGACGAGAAGAAAAGCAAAAACGAACACAGCGGCCAGAATCGAATATAACAGATTGACCGCCAAAGTCAAACTGCTGTCTAGAAACACCAAAAGGGCAAAGTGGTTAAACCTGTGCAAGTCTCTGAACGTGGACCCGAGTGGTGGCCGAGCGTGGACCGTCCTAAATCGCCTTAATCGGGGGCAAAGAGTGAAGAATGTCGCTCCGATACGGGCAAACGGGACGGTCGCGGTGACAGACCATAAGCGTGCAATCATGCTTAACCGACACTTTGCCAGTACAAATAAGAGTGGCAAAGCTACGAATACGGACAAGGGGCTCCGTAAGGTCAGGCGTCAGCTCGAAAAGTCGCAGGTAGACAGCGATTACGAGGGCCTTAACAGTGAGTTTACCCTAGAGGAACTGGAGAGAGCACTTGGCAAGTGTAAAAATCGTAAAGCGCCAGGCCCGGACAAAATCTCCAACGAGATGTTGCTCCAGATGGGCCACACGGCAAAGAAATGGCTCCTAGCCTTAATAAATAGAACGTGGCATCAAGGAAAGCTCCCTATTGACTGGAAAAAGGCAGTGGTGACAGCTATCCCGAAATCAGGCAAAGATGGTACCGAACCATCACATTATAGGCCAATATCCCTTACCTCTTGCATCTGCAAAGTAGGGGAGAGGATGGTTAACTACCGGCTGGCCTGGTATCTAGAAGAGCGCGGTCTTCTAGACAGACACCAGGCGGGCTTCCGTAGTGGCAGGCAGACTATGGACCAGCTTATCCGATTGACCCAAGCGGTCAATAATGGTTTCCATAGGCGGGAGCATACTATCGCCGTATTCGTCGATCTCAAACAAGCGTACGGTAAGGTGTGTAAAGGTGGGCTACTCCTCAAATTACTCAAGGCGGAGGTCAAAGGAAACTTATATGCATGGGTAAAAGATTTCCTTCACAATCGAACAGTCCGTACCAGAGTGAACGGACAGACCTCAAGCCAACTCACCATGGAGAATGGCCTACCGCAAGGTTCAGCGTTAAGCTGCACGCTGTTTGCAGCTTACACCGGCGACCTTACCCAACACCTGAGATGCGAAAAAGCGATGCATGCCGACGATATGGTAATCTGGAGGACAGGAAAGCATGTCCAATGGTTACAGCGAGACCTTAAACGGGACCTCGCGACGCTTGCCTGCTACTGCCGATTGTGGAAGATAGAGATAAACGTCGATAAGACCGTTTATCAACTCTTCACCAACGGCAAACACGCCCAGAAAGCCACCATCACTCTTAAGATTAATGGCCAGACACTCAAAAGGGAAAGCGCACCACGATACCTGGGAGTTGAACTTGACAGCAGGCTCAGCTTGCAGACGCACGTCAGCAAGCTTGAGTCTGAGGCTAGGAGGCGATTAACACTGTTGAAAACGCTCGCCAGTACCAACTGGGGTGCCACTGGGAAGGTTCTCAGACAGCTATATCTAGCCTACGTCCGAGCAGGCCTAGAGTATAGCCTACCACTGCAACCAATGGCCAGCGACCGAACGCTGTCGGCGCTGGACCGAGTCCAGAACAGCGCCATGAGACTCATAGCAGGCTGCCTCAAAACCACTCCTACGAATGCTCTGGAAATTATGACCAATGTGGAACCACTGGCAACCAGAAGGGAAGAAAGCGTACTACAGCAGTACGAGAGGTTAAAAAGGCTCGAGCCGGACTATCCGGCGCGGGAGGCGATCGAAACCGACCCGCCACCGAAAATACTTCAGAAGAAGTCGTTCCTGGGCGAAGCCAAACGACTAACTGAGGAGTATGGGCTAGAACAAGAGAGAATGCCCCTTCGGTTATGGACGAAAGAGCCACCTCACGCATCCCTGAAACCCCCAGAGGTCAAAACCACGCTTCTAGACACAAACATGACTAAGGAGGTCAATCCCACGATTCTGAAAACGGCTGCTGGCGAAACTATTGATTCCTACCCAGCACATATGATTAAGGCTTATACTGACGGCTCGGCAGTACAGGCGACTACGAATGCGGGGTACGGAGCAATAATATACTACCCTGACGGCACCGACACCGAAAAGATCTATGGGCCGTGTGGGGCGAATGGCTCCAACTTCGACGTTGAGGCGACAGCGATTTGGAGGACACTGACTACGGTTTTCAATGGCTTTGAAAACGGAACAGTATCGCCAGAAGATACTGTTGTGTTCACAGACTCAAGGGCCACGCTGATGGCCGTCCAATCGCTCAACCACAAGCTCGAGGCACGTGGCGCAGATAAAATCAGACATATCTGCCACCAGATCATAAGTGGATACGGTGTCGAGGTCCACCTCCAGTGGATCCCCGCACACATAGGAATCCGGGGCAACGAGGTTGCAGATAGCCTGGCGAAACAGGGGACCAGGGGCGAACAGCCAAAGCACCCCATGTCTTACCCAGCAGCCCGAGCCAGAATCCGCGCTCACGGACGCAGGAAATGGTTATATCAATGGGCAAACTCGGATAAAGGACGTACGGTGTATCATAACCAAACCAAACCAGACATCAAAGACCCGATTTTGACACTAGAGCGTAAATACGCTACTATTATACAGCGTATGAGGACGGGACATGTCCAGTTGAACGCACATCTAAACCGTTTCAACCCACTCGGTGAGCCAGTATGCCGGCACTGCGGGTCCCCGCAGGAGACAGTCGAGCACATACTTGCGGAGTGCCAAGGACTGAAACAACTGAGATCCCGCTACCTCCCTGATACCCCGACAGTCTCCAATTGCCTTTATGGGGACGTTAAACAATTAAAGAATACTGCCATATTCGCCATTGCCGTCACGAGTGAAAACTCGATCGGCACGGGATGAGCAATAGAACTGGTGGCCGAAGTTTGAGAAAAGTTGTGCAGGAGATGTGGGAACTGGACAATATTAGAGCGTAAATTGAGGATTTTCTTCCTTGCACGATATAGCAAACCATCCGGACTTTGCACCAGGGAATAATAACTGGTCGCCAAAGTTTGAGAAAAGTTGTGCAGGCAATGTGGGAACTGGACAATATTAGATCGTAAATTGGGGCTTCTGGCTGCCTTGCACAATATATTAAACCATCTGGACTTTGCACCAGTAAATAATAACTGGTCGCCAAAGTTTGAGAAAAGTTGCGCAGGCAACGTGGGAGCTGGACAATATCAGCAAGTAAAGTGAGGATTTTTGCTTCCTTGCACGATATAGCAAACCATCTGGACTTTGCACCAGTGAATAATAACTGGTCGCCAAAGTTTGAGAAAAGTTATGCAGGCAATGTGGGAAATGGACAATATCAGCACGTAAAGTGAGGATTCTTACTTGCACAATATAGTCAACCATCCAGACTTCGGGCAGCTGAATTACCAATTGGTCGCCGAAGTTTGAGAAAAGTTGTGCAAGCAATGTGGGAACCTGACAAGATCAACGTGGATTCCTCGTCACCAAAGTCCGTTGCTGATATTGATCCAGACAACATGCAAAACGCACAACAGCCTTACTCAGTACAACTAGGCTCTTATCGGTGGTCTGGATAAGGAGAATGTTGTGCATAAACCATGACTAAACAATGTACCAGCTACATTTAAAATGATTTTCCCACTCACAGTTAGTAAGCTAAATCTAAAGCGCACGAAGGTCCACACTTTGTATTGCGGGGCATTGAATACGATGGTCAGTTTTGAGAGAAAAAGAAATGCGAAATGGTCGGTTAAATTCAAAACCCACAAAGGTGTATACTCTGTATTGTCGGGTTCTGCTCTGGGTGGTCGAAGGCTTGAGAAAGGGTGCTGCGGCTTCTCTAGGGAATTTTATACACATGCGGAACTCCCATGTTCTTCGAACGGTAAAAGACAAAATTCATCCCATTAGACCGAAACGAATCTGCACAAAAAGATAATCACCGACGCCGAGAAGCGGAGGGTTGTCCACAAAATTCACAGAGTTCTAGATAAACAGTATACCGTGTGCAACTGTACGCACGGAAAATTTTGCAGCAAATGATAATGGCATGGGCTCATGCGTTTGTCAGCACGCTTTCGTGAAAAAAGGATAGGGGTGAAATCAGTCCCTTAAAATACACCCCCCCCCCACACACACACACCAACCGAAAACAATAACAAAAAAAATCCATTTCAAGTCTCCAAATCTCAAAAGAACCTTCCGCATGACGTAGGAATGCATCTTCAAACTTTCGCGCAGATCCGAGCTGTATTTCGCGGCCGTGGGTCGAAAAAATTGCACGACTATCCTTCTTCCGTTCACCAATCTAAATCTGCAGATTTCTAAGAAAATCTACGGTTTTCTGTAGTTCTGGCAGAGCACCATAGAGTTTGATATTCAGGTCGGTGGGTTGGGGCCAGTACCTTTCTCGCAGTGTTGAGAAGAGAGTGCAGTCCGTGTTTTGAGGAGACTGGCTGCACTCACATAAGGCAGATGTTCCTATTTTAAACTTGAACATATGGTGGTGGAGCCTATTGTGGCCAGTTCTTAGTCTGAACAATATTACTTGATCCTCTCTGTTCAGGAGATATTTATCCTGTTGGTTTATTTGCTGTCGTCTGTTGTTTTTGATGAGGCTATCCTAATAGATTGCCAAACCGTGTACGCTCCGCACCGAATTCTCGATAGCTATTGTAACATTTTGTGGTGGACAAACCAATTTCAAGATGCTTTTGTTTGGTTTAAGTTTAGGTTTAACGGCACGTCGGCAAGATAAATTTTACGCCTTCCACTTTTGTTTTTTCCGAGTGGGGCGGGGGAGGGGGGGGGGTGGGGTACTGTGGCTTGACTTACAGAGCTTGATCAATTAAAATGTCAAAAAAACACAACGGGAAAAGTTTCGTACAAAATAATTTGAAAACAATTTTATAACGACACAAAACTCGACAAATCCCAACTTCAGTTCTGAAAAACTGAGTCATCTCACCGAATCTCATATATATGCAATGTGTTATACATATCCCAAGGTAATATCCAGCATCTTTTGGCGTTCTGGTCTTTCTCTGTCTTATCTCAGTTTCCTGTCTGTGTGGTCTTGGTTTTTAGGCTGGATTGCTTTCATTGTTTCAGGTCGTCAAAGAGAGGGGTAGGGGAGGTCTGAGTATGTACAAGTTCAATAGCTCATCATGGTGGGGTGGGGGCGCAGTTATCCTTCGTTTTCTGGGTAGGAGGAAGAGGAAGGAGAAATTCGAAATTTCCATTTTGATTTGGTTTGTTAATCTGTCTCTCTCTCGCGCTCTCTCTCTCGCCCTTTCTCTCTCTCTCTTTCTCGCTCTCTCTCGCTCTCGCTCTCTCTCGCTCTCTCTCTCTCTCTCTCTCTCGCTCTCTCTCACTCTCTCTCTCTCTCTCTCTCTCGCTCTCTCTCTTGCCCTTTCTCAGTCTCTCTCTCGCCCTTTCTCTCTCTCTCTCTCTCTCGCTCTCTCTCTTGCCCTCTTGCTCTCTTTCCCCGTTCTCCCTCTCTCCCCCCTCACTCTCTCTCCCGTCTTTTTACTCTCCTCCACCTTCCCTCCGTCTCTCCCGTCCTTTCTGTCTTTCGCTTTCTCTATCTCCCTTCTTCTTTCTGTCTTCAGCTCTCTATTTTCTTTGACGCCTTCTGCTCTCTCTCTCTCTCCCTCTTGCCCTCGAATTTGTCTTTCGTTCTTTCTCCCTCTCTGTCGCTCCTTTCCTATCTTTCTCTCTTCACCTCTCTCCCTCCCACTATTGCACAGTTTTCATAGTTCCTCCTAGCACTGCCTATTTCTGGTACTGAAAGAGGTTCTTACTTTCTATTTTGGCATTATATGACAATTAGGAACTGAAAGTAAGAAAAAAAAAAAAGCTAAATTCTCTGAGTTGACCAAATTGGGGGAAATTTTAAGTGACTTTATGAACAAATTAATAGTATTATCTTGTAAAGCTAGGTGGCGAATCAAATCTAGGATGGACTGCCCTATAGCCCAATCCACATTAGTACATTTCAAGCCTTTTTTTGTTTTTTTGAACAAGTGAAGATTACTTAACCTTCTAAAGCCCGAAGTGTGTGGAATATTGTCTTGTTAGAATGTCATTATCCTGTAGGAATATTGTCTTGTTGGAATATCTTGTTAGAATATCATTCTGTAGGAATATTGTCTTGTTGGAATATCATTATCCTGTAGGAATATTGTCTTGTTGGAATATCATTATCCTGTAGTAATATTGTCTTGTTGGAATATCATTATCCTGGAGGAATATTGTCTTGTTGGAATATCATTATCCTGGAGGAATATTGTCTTGTTGGAATATCATTATCCTGGAGGAATATTGTCTTGTTGGAATATCATTTTCCTGGAGGAATATTGTCTTGTTGGAATATCATTATCCTGTAGGAATATTTTCTTGTTGGAATATCATTATCCTGTAGGAATATTGTCTTGTTGGAATAGCATTATCCTGTAGGAATATTGTCTTCTTGAAATGTCATTATCCTGTAGGAATATTGTCTTTTGCAATATCATTATCCCGTAGGAATACTACCCTGTTGCAATGTTATATTGCTGGAACATTACCTTGTAGGATTGTTATCCTGTGAGAATATCATCCCGTAGGAATATATCCTGTAGGAATATCATCTTATATGAATATTATCCCGTAGGAATACAGGAATAATATGCCGCAGGAATATTAGAATAGAACGCCTTCTATCATTATGTGTACATAAATTTTCATACCAATTCTTGACCTTTTAGAAGGCAACCACATTTTTCAACATGGGCAGACTTTATATTTTATAACATAATTATATTGGACGCCCTTTTCCATAGACCATTATCGATAAGTTTATCCACTACATTTGTTCATTTTTTTTTCTTGACCAATGGCGCATTCAACGTCCCCTTTCCTGCAAGTCTTGCCGTCGGACGACTCAGATTTTGACGGAAACGAAGATGTGACTTACGATGTGGACATCACAAGGAATCAGCGAGACCACACACACGAGTGTGTCGTTTTGACAAAGGTCTTGGTCGGTGAAATGTCAGGAATGTTTTTATTTTGTAGTGACACCGACAAACCTCAGCTCATGGGGAAATTTGCTGATTCTGAATTTGTACATATTTTTCTGTGAAATTGACTTTTTAACCCTTTAGACTCGGCCCCCATTTTTGCTTGTGGGGGAATTCTGATTTTGTTCTAAGAGACACCATTAAGGGTTTTTTCATAATAATTTACTTGATTCATGTTTACTGTGCATATTGAAGGAAACAATAAAAATAAACTACTTTTATCGCGCTGAGTTCTTGTGGGAACTGCAACCAAGTGATAAATGTCTGTGTATTACTGATGACACATGATGGTGCCTGGAGGGTTAAAGATCTGAAAAGTTTGTCCATAAACAAATAAAATATTACTTTTGTGATTTGAATTGAAAATAACGACGTTAAGAAACAGTATTTTTGTTGCTTTATTAAGGTTAAAGTATACCGGATGGAAAAGGTAGGGAGCCTTCGGATTGGCTATTGTTTCTCAGCTACAGATAAAAGTGGACTCTGTTAACCCATGGAATACCAACAGCATATTGTACAAAAACCATTTTTTTAAAATGTCAGCTGTGAATTTAATAGTTAGCTTAGGGAGGTTTAGTCATTTGGTAAATTTAGCCCGAAAGATTCTTACTGACCTCTTGAAGTTGACCCTAATAATCAAATCAAAAATAACCAAAAACTATGAAAACCATTGCCGTCTGGCTTGGCTTCTCCAGGGATAAGATAACTCCGCGCCTTACTGGCCCCATTTACAGTTTGATTTTGATGGAAATGTTTTTTGTAGTCTTTTTTCATTTAGCATCCACAGCAACATTTGTAAAGATGTACAATCTACCTTGCGCTTTGACAAATTTTCTGCCTGTCGTAATTTCGGATGTTTTGGTCAATAATTCGTCGTATATTTTACTCGCTGGCGTATCTATGGTTTTAGTGCTTTGAGTTAGTCTTGCCATTGCTCAAGATGAGATATTGTTCTTACAAAGTTACGTATTGATAGCATTTATAACGTAATGTGATGTAACAATTAACTTGCACAACGTTAAAATCCGCAAAAAATTTTTTAATGATGTGCTCTCAGGCGCTGAAGTAAAATTATAAACAGGGTTAACATAAAATCAATTCATCATGCTCCCACTCACACACATTAACAAATACTTGATCTACTCGCAGCCGCAGACCTCTGAGACCAGGAAGGGACATCAATCAGTTTCAGTGAAAAATGTCCGAAACAATTCAGTTTTGAGCCTATTTTTAAATGTGTCAATGTTTTCACTTTTCCTGGTGTGACGTCACCGCTAATGTTGCAACTTGAGTTGTGAGCAGAGAGGTTTTTGCCGCCTTCACAAATAACGAAAAAGATTCAAACTTTGAAACGCTATTCTGCAAAATGATAAAATTGAATCGCCAGTACGTGAGATGAACAAATCAATTGGAAAATTCTGCTTGCTAAATTCGCATCTCAAATCGTGATGTGGGAATAAGGCTCTGGATGTAACAAATAAGGCTCTGGGTGTGACAAATGAGGCTCTGGGTGTGACAAATAAGGCTCTAGATGTGACATTTAATTGTAGTACGTGCGTGCCCAAATTTTCTTTTTTGCGCCAGGGGTACGAATTTTAAAGCCCTTTGTGACTCCAGAGCTAGAGAGCTCTTCCCGACATGCTCCTTGAGAACAACCTGAATTATGATCAATTATTTTTTCAGATTTTCTTTATTTTCCTCCTGTTTTGGGGGTTGAAAGGCTAGGGGTCAGGGTTAGGGATTCGATAAGATGAAGGGCTGAGGATAAGGACGGGGTTAAGAATAGCAAATATACGTACACGTCCCTAGCACAAAACGCTTGGGGGTGCGTACGAAGCCTTAATTGTGTTTTTCTCGGGTCACGAAATCTGTAAATTTGTGGCTAAATGAAACGTCATGCTTTTTCCTGTCAGATCTACGAACGACCATCGTGGACCGACGAACCCTATTCCACCCAGCAAGATACCATGGACTGCTTCATCTATCAGAGAATACATGTCTAGAGAGCACTGGCTGTGCATCATTGCTGCAACATTTTTTCTTTTTATCAAAATTTTTATTTTCGTCCGCAGGGGCCATCCATAAAGTGCGTAAGCTTGATCTTGGTCCCCCCCCCCCCGCCTCTTTCCATGTAGTTTTCATTGGCTTGGTGGCATCAATCCACTTCCACCTCCTAAATAAAAAAAAAAACACCCCTCTTTACACGACAGAAAATCCATAATAGAATATTAAGCATGAACGTAGAGCTTTTTATGTACTCTGACAATTTAATATGCTGAAATAAGGTAAATAAAACAGAACTCCCCCTCCCCCTCCACCTCCCACCCATAAGTTTTCATACGCTTGAGGCAACCCCCCCCCCCAAAAAAAAAATATCTTCGAGCTTACTTCATGGATGTCCCCCACGAATACGGACCGTTTACTTGCTTTTTGCTTCATTTTCACTTGAATTAAAATTTCTATTTTCACCCTGATCGAAAGTGCAGGCCCAACAAGAAGCTTTTCCTGAGACCCATGTTTTCGCGACATGCCATGCAATGAGTTGGGTTTTTTTCCTCGTACTTGTATCCGTATTTGTAGTTTCTGAGTTACTGTTTTGTAGTTTTATGTTTGGGAAGTATGAACGTGTGAAGTTGGAAAATCCATATAACCGACACCATTATCATTATCGGTGCTGGTATAGGCATTGTTTCGTTGTGTTGGTGCGACTTAGCGATTCAGTATCGCCGCGATACAGGTCTCGGTGGCGTCTCGGTGTCGTAACGGTACCGTCTCGGTGTTGTGTCGTAAAGGTACCGTCTCGGTGTTGTGTCGTAAAGGTACCGTCTCGGTGTTGTGTCGTAAAGGTACCGTCTCGGTGTTGTGTCGTAAAGGTACCGTCTCAAAGGTACCGTCTCGGTGTTGTGTCGTAAAGGTATACCGTCTCGGTGTCTGGATGTTTCGTTTCGTTTCGGTTTCGTTTCGGTTTCGTTTCGGTTTCGTGTCGTTTATATGGGTTTTCAGCTTAACTTGCTACCATCTTTTGCTACCATCAATTTTGAATCACACGCAAGGCACACTGACACGAAAGATGCGCACGACATATTTGCACAATACAGAGACGTCAGCACAATGTTCCCTCTAATTTTTAGTAGTCATTTTGCGTGAAATGTTTAGCAGGTTTTTCTGAGAAAATAGTGCGCACTGATTGCTTGAGCAAATGTATAGATTTGAAATTGTTTAGGATAACACTGGCACCCCAGCCGGTCTCTCGGAGCTAGCACATGTAAAAAAAACTAATTAAGAATTAGCGAGTCAACATTGACAGAAACGGCTAGCTGAAATTGTTCTAAAACAGTGTACTAACACTGACAAGGCTTAGAGGGAACAGTGATAGTGATACACACGATCCACTGAGGATACTCATATTATGGCATACTTGCGCTCATCACACATACATTAGGACACACTCGCGCTCAACACACATGACGACACACGCTCACCACACACTGACGCACTGTGACACACTGACACACTCGTGATCACCATAAACACATTAGATAACTAACCTTTGTGCACATCTTTTGCGCATATTTCCAAACGAATTTGCATGAAACGGCACAGGGCTCAGAGCACTGGCAGAGAAGAGCCACGCTCACCATTCAAGCACACATGCACGCATGCACGCACGCACACTCGCACTCGCGCGCTCGCACTCTCGCACTCGCTCGCACACTCGCACTCGCTCGCACACTCGCACTCGCACACACACACACTCGCACTCGCACACACACGCACTCGCACTCGCACACACACACACTCGCACTCACTCACTCGCGCACACTCGCACTCTCACGCGAACACTCTCTCACACGAACACTCACACTCTCTCTCACACTCTCACACACACTCACACTCACACTCACACTCACACACACACACTCTCTCTCTCTCACACACACACTCTCTCTCTCTCACTCTCTCTCACTCTCTCACTCTCACTCACTCTCACTCACTCTCTCACTCTCTCACTCTCACTCACTCTCTCACTCTCTCTCTCTCTCTCTCTCTCTCTCTCTCTCTCTCTCTCTCTCAAACACACACACACACTCGCGTTCACCAAACACATGGCACAAGCGTTCGCCACACGCACATTATGACTCGCGCTCACCATACAAACACGCACACTACGGCGCGCGCACACACGTTACGACACACTCGCGCGCACCATACAAAACACTGCGACACTCGCACTCCCACAATGCAGGAAAGCCGCAAATACGAAGCGCACACTCGTGTGCGAGACGGGCATACTCGTGAACACGCGCACACACACATTACAGAAGACTCATCATGATAATGGTCGCGCACACGTACACACCGACGAGTCGCACACAGACCCGCACGACGTGTGTGAACACAGAATTTGTACACATTACACAAACGAAATGCGCGCCCGCACACTTGTACACAGACGAGACATACGGATGCACACTCACTTGATTCGCACACGAACGGACGGACCAGACGAACAGGACCAGACGGACAGGACCGGACAGACCGGCAGGGCAAGACCGGAGCAGACGGAAAGGATAGACAGGACAGGCGAACGGACGGGACGGGAAGGGGCAGGGCAGGACAGGACAGGACAGGACGGGACCAGACGGGACCAGACGGACGTGACGGGACGGGACGGGAAGGGGCAGGACAGGACAGGACAGGAGCAGACGGACGTGACGGGACGGGACGGGAAGGGACAGGACAGGACAGGACAGGACCAGACGGACGGGACGGGACGGGACGGGACGGGACGGGACGGGACGGGACGGGACGGGACGGGACGGGAAGGGGCAGGACAGGAGCAGACGGACGGACAGACGGATCGGAAGGACAGAAGGACGGGAGGGCCTGTCAGACAGCAGGACAGACAGACAGACAGACAGACAGACAGACAGACAGACAGACAGGCAGAAGGACGGGACGGGACGGTCAGCAAGAAAGACGCACGGACGGGACGGGACTGGTGGACAGACGAGCAGGACGGACGGACGGGACGGGACTGGTGGACAGACGAGCAGGACGGACGGACGGACAGACAGAAGGACAGGACGGACGGACGGACGGACAGACAGACAGACAGACAGAAGGACAGGACGGACGGACGGACGGACAGACGGACGGACAGCGGGACGGGACAGACGGACGGACAGCGGGACGGGACAGACGGACGGACAGCGGGACGGGACAGACGGACGGACAGCGGGACGGGACAGACGGACGGACAGCGGGACGGGACAGACAGCGCGACAGACAGATGGACAGACAGATGGACGGTACGGGACAGACAACGCGACGGGACGGACAGACAGCAGGACAAACAGTACACATAATGGCGCGCTTACAAAGACAGACGGAAATCAATTACTCTTATTTTTTGCGAGCGTTTGGTCAAGTTGTATTTTGTCAAGACGCTAAGGTTACGTTTAGCTGCGAATATGATGGAAATTCGTGTGGCCAATACCACGGCGGTCCTGAAGAAGGACAAACTAAAGGCGACGATGCAGCACAAAACTTTACAAGTTTATAGAGTAGGGGAGACAAATAAATAAATCTGCCATGTCACTGTTTTGGGCGAGCTATTTCCCTTTACCAATGAAGCAACACATTGGAAGGGAAGTAAGGCTTGGTTTAACATAGAATCTTTAATCATGATTATTTCCCCTTAGATTCCTCCTGCGGTCAATAATTGGCTGTGACTTTTCTTTTAAGGTAGTCGCAACGCGCACAATCATCGTTCCGTTTTCCTCCCATGGCCTAAAGGGCATGTGCTGCTATAAAAGCCAATTTCACCATTTATTCACATAGTACGTAATTTACCTCTTAGATATGTCCATTGGGTTGCTAATGCACGATAAATGAACACAATTTTTTATTTTCCATATACTAATAGCGGCAGCCATCTTGGATTTTTATCATCCATTTCTATTTTTCCTATGACTTCTAGATGATTTTTTTTAATCAATTGTTCTGGAACTGGGCATGTGGTAACCGAAGACGTACATGTATAAATCTTTGTTTAAAAGTACCTTTTTTGTGAGTTGTGTTCAGCGCCACAGGCAGCAGGATTTCAGCTCCACTGTTTTTTTCAAATTTTTAGAAGGATTTTATATTTATTAGACTTTGAAGTTTGCACCAAAGAGTTCCTCTTGTTTCAGTGATTCTGAGGATCTAATTTATTTCAAGATGTTTCAACATGAAGTGATTTTATTCTATGTTTTATCTTATCTTGTGGCCATTTTTAGGCTTCACTGTGCTGATTTTAACACCAACACTCAGCATAACAACATGAGTGACCCAGTTACTGACAGTAGAGAGTCAGACTATTGTGAACACACTAGTGTAAATATGACCAGCTTTGTTTACACAAGAGAACAATTGCTCCAGTGTAGAAATAACAACAACATCAACAAACTGCCCAAGCAGGTTTTCCAACTACTGAAAAATCTACACATCTGTAAACAGAAACACAGAAAGAGGGGAGCAAGAGGTGGGACCAGAAGAAGAATAAAATCTGTACTGAGTGAGAGAAAAATAAACAATACAGTTAAAGGCTTCCATCAAAGTGGAATAAATAAAAACAACTTGATTCCAATTGACACAAGAAACAAATTTAGAGATGTGACCTGTGGAAAAAACATTCGTATTGGGTATACTAATGCACAGTCAGCATGTAATAAGACAACAGACTTGTGTGGCATCATTGGTGACTATGACATTGACATCATGATTATCACAGAAACCTGGATCCATGAACACGGTCACGAGCATGTAATTTCAAAACTCACTCCACCGAGTTATTCTTATAAATCATTTCCTAGAAAGAACAAAAATGGAGGTGGCATTGGTATTGTCTACAAAAATACTCTCTCTTCGGCCTTGAACTTTGGTGAGAATCCTGATACTGTTACTTCATTTGAGTCTGCGATTATGACTTTGTCATTACCTCACAAGAAAATAAAATTTGTCCTGCTATATAGACCACCACCTAACAAGAAAAACAATCTCAAAACATCAGATTTTTTGACACAATTTGAAGAAATTTTGATTTTAAACAACATCGAAAAGCAGGAACTTGTCTTCATGGGTGATTTTAACTTGCATTACGACTCCAAAACATCTGCCGATGTAAATTTTATGAAACGTTTATTTCATGAACATCAAATGACACAACATGTTGAATCCAGCACACACAAATTTGGCCATATTCTTGATTGGATTGTTACTTCGTCCAAATTTACTTTTGCATCAGCGGTGGTAAATACCAACAAACTAATATCTGACCACCATTTTCTATATTTCGACATTCCTTACAAGAAACCCTTGCCAAAGACAAAGAATGTAAAATGCAGAGACGTGAAGAAAATTAACTTAGAAAATTTCAAATTAGATTTGAGAACAACGTTGGCTGACTCAGAAGACATCAATGCTGAAGTTCTGACAGAAAAAATCCAAAGCGTCTTAAACAGTCATGCTCCGGAAACATCAAGGACTGTGACCGTCAGGACACCATCACCATGGTTCACGTTGGAAACAAAAGCAGCAAAACAGGCCAGGCGACGAGCAGAAAGGAAATGGAAGAAAACAAAGTTACAAATTGACAAAGAAATATACATTCACCATAAGAAACTTGTGAATGACACCATTCGGAAAGCTAAATGTGACTACTACAACTCAAGGTTTTGTGAAATTCAAAATTCAAAACAATTTTTCAATTTGTCCAATGATTTGTTGGGCAAACAGAAAAGGATCAACCTGCCAACTTCAATAGAAAAGGAACATCTGCCTAATGCATTTGGGGACTTCTTCATGGACAAAATAGAAAAAATTAGAGACAATTTAAGTAGTTGTGATATAACTAGTGAAAATTCTGTATTTGTTGGGAATAATCTTTCTTGTTTCAGTGAAGTTACCAGTGATGAAATCAATGACATAATTTGTTCTGCTGCTACTAAGCAATGTGAACTAGATCCCATGCCCACAGACTTGTTAAAAAAATGCTTACCTGATCTTTTACCATCCATCACAAAAATTATTAACACTTCTTTATGTACAGGTGCTGTGCCAGAGACCTATAAAGTTGCACTCGTTAAACCTTTGCTTAAGAAAGTTAATCTTGACTCTGAAAACTTGAAAAACTATAGACCAGTATCTAATCTTCAATTTTTATCAAAGATTTTAGAGAAAGTAATTTTAAAACAACTACTTGGTCATCTAAACAATAACGCTCTCTGTGAATCATTCCAGTCAGCATATCGTGCAAATTGTAGCACTGAAACTGCTTTATTGAGGATTGTTAATGATTTGTTTGGATTACTGGACAAGGGCTTGGTTTCGTGTTTAAACATTCTTGATCTATCAGCTGCCTTCGACACTATAGATCATGAAATTATTCTTTGCAGATTAGAAGCAACCTATGGGATCTCTGGTATAGCTCTGAAATGGTTCAGGTCCTATCTATGTGACCGAAAACAAATTGTTGTAACAGATAACATAAAATCAAAAGAATACATACTGCCATATGGTGTTCCACAAGGCTCAGTTTTAGGTCCCACTCTCTTTATTATGTACATTGGGCCCCTGTCTAATATTTTTAAAGATCATGGTTTTTATTACCATCAGTATGCTGATGATGTCCAACTGTATCACCCTGGTACGACTTTAGGTCATGTTGACAATGTTATAAAAGATAGTGAAAAGTGTATTATGGACACAAAAGAATGGATGAACCAAAACAAACTAAAGCTAAATGAAGACAAAACAGAAGTTATGATTATTGGAAAGAAAAGACAAATTACTGCAATTAAAAATGTAAAATTAAATCTTGGTGAAAGCACTGTAGCAAACATGAATAAAGTTAAAAACTTAGGCACAATTTTAGAATCAGATCTCAGCATGGAAAATCAAATAAGTTCATTATGTCGATCATTAATGTTTCAATTAAAAAACATCAGCTCTATTCGTCCATTCATATCCCAAGAGGCAACTCGAATACTTATCACTTCACTTATGTTTTCAAAGCTTGATTATTGTAACTCTCTGCTCTTTGGAATTCCGAGCAACAAAATAAAACGCCTTCAGATAATTCAGAATAATGCAGCTAGACTGATTTTTAGAAAATCAAAAAGAGAATCTGCCTCAAGCCTTATGGACCAACTTCACTGGCTTACTGTTGAAAACAGAATAAAATTTAAAGCTGCAGTTTTGGTTTACAAATGTCTTGAAGATTCAGCTCCCTCCTATCTTTCGGAACTTTTGAAAAAACATGAGTCTGATAGATTTTTAAGATCTACTACAGAAAACAAAACTGGTTGTTCCCAGGTGTAAAACATCAAATTATGGAGATAGAGCTTTTAGTTGTTTTGGTCCCTGTGTGTGGAATTCTTTACCACAAGAGGTTCGAAATTCTGCCTCTCTAAACATATTTAAAAACAGGTTAAAAACATTTCTTTTTAAAAACTGAATTTTATAGCTTGCTGTGGATGTATAAAACTAGTTTGTCTGTGTGTGTGTAAGTTTATTTGAATGTGCTTTTATGATTTTTTACTGTGTACAGCGCCTAGAGCTTTTAATGTTTTAGTCCTGGCGCTATATAAATGTATATATTATTATTATTATTATTATCTTGAAATACATCCACCCCGTCTCATAATTCAGCGGAAAAACTTTATCATTCATTTTTTGTCACTTTTCCTTCACTCAAATATTAATGAAACAAAAATGGATAGAGATATTTGCAGTTTTGCTCTATACAAATGTGTGATATAAGCTTACAATGGCAAAACATCTCTGTACAAATTTCAGCTCATTTGAATAGATAAATGGAAAAGTTATAGGGATTTTTCTGCTGAAAATGTCATTTTTGAAAAAATCATTGAAGAGTTCACAAAATTCCCATTACCACTGTACCAAATAATGAAACGTAAAATATCATTACGAATGTGAAGCCTTAAAGAGCAAAGTTTCGTGAATTTTGCACATTGTGCCAGTATGGATTTGGAATCCAAAAATCGAAGTTTTTCAGATTTTACCAAAAACTAAGAATTTTCATATTTAGCAGCACGTGCTCTAATGGAGAGATCACACCCCCCAAATATTGTAAACTTACATATTTATGCATGTGATGATGCCCCAGGGCTAGAGCTACAGATGATAAAAATATTTTAGCCATAGAATCTCGTGCTGGCATTTGAGTTTGGAGAAAGCTCGTGGATATAGTAACGGCCACACTGGAGACAGGAAAAAGTAAGATGAGACAGCCAGAATACAGCAAAACCACTGGACAAAAGGAGACCTTTGGGGGGGGGGGGGGCTCAGATTGAAATGCGATTTGGTCTGTAACCATTATGTGCATGACTCCGTGAATTTTATATTGAATACAAATATATGGAGATAGTTGAATGAATAAATAAAGTGGATAAGAATAAATAAATAGGTAAATGAGTATGAACGCTAATCGATAAATAGATAGGTAAATAGATAACTAAATTGATTAAAATAAGTAAATGGACAGATTATTTTTTTATTTTTTTTTCCCATGCTCGTTCCTATTCTAGACGCTTCATTGTTAGTACTCACCTAGTATTGTGCGAAGCCTTACAATACAATATGATATAATAATAGCCTATAGTGTAACCTGATGTAAGCTGGGAGAAGATGATTAGTTGGTTATCTGGTTTTTCCTTATGCTTTGCTTTCCTTGTGTTAGAGTTAAGCTTATCCTCCTTGGCTCCCTTACGGAGTCCCAAGGCGAGCAACCCACATGCCCACTCCAGATGGGAGTCTAGTCGCCACCAATGAGGCCAGGATATTTTGCACGTTGTCTCGTACTAGGGTGGCTTTGTTAATAAAAAGACCTATCCTAAGGATACAGAGATAGAGACTGTTTTGTGTAAATGTGCGTTTCTTTATCGTTTCGTCTTTTAATTTCGTAGTTATAATGTCTTTCCAAAATGTGTTTGTGATATTCCATGTGTGTAAAAGGCGGGGATCCCCGAGATGTCCGCTCTCAGACCCGCCGCGTGACGAAGCCATCCGCTTCTTGGAGTAGCGTCCCCTCGCGACAGGGAGGGCGGGGCTAGACCCTCTTACCTCGAGCTTTCCTTTCGATGATCCTCCGTTGCCAAATTTTAAATACTGAATAACAAACCCAAATGCTTTGGCTTTCATGACTTTGGTAATTATATATAGTTTCTGTAGGAAGATGTGTTATTGGTAGTGTTAAAATACTACATCAAGACAGAGGTAGGGTGCAGTTGTTAGTTGCTAACGAGACACGTGATCTTTTTCCCAAATAGCGTCTAATGAACAATCTACTCTATCTATATCTATTTCAGACATAACCTAATATATAGGCCAAGAAAACAAGGACATGTATAATAATAGATATATTTATATACATAACTGCCAGTTTTCACCAATGTCAGTACTGATTTCTCACTACATGTGTTTGCTGTGATTGCTGCTTTATATAGGGATAATCCTATTGGGGTGGGATATCTAAAGATTTCTAAGGTAAATCTATTTTTCTCAGTGAGATTTCTGTGTTGAATATGTCAATAAGTTTTGATTTTTTACCATACTTGAATTTGGAAATAGACAGCTTGCCTATTAATACTATCATATTAATAAATGATAGCAATTCCTTATGACAGTGTTTGTTTTTCTCTGTTAGTCCCAGCATAACCACTTCTTCACTCAGAGATATATGTGTATTATAATGTATATTTACTCTGCTCTCAATGTCCTGCCACATTCTTTGTACATTTGTGCAGGTAAAAAAGAAATGTTCTAAGAAGTCGGTGGTTCCACATTCTTCACAGTTTTTTGTATCTTTGATGCCCATTTTATTTAATAGAATATTTGTTGGATAAATATTATGCAGGATTTTCCACTGCAAAGCCCTAAGCCTTGTTTCCTTTGTGCTATTATGGCAGATTTCCCAATTTTGTTCTGTCACTTGTATTCCATATTTGTTTTGCCAGATGTTTTTAGTGTGGAAATCTTCTTCCCTATGCAATAATTCATAAAATGTTTTTCTTGAAATGTGTTCTATCTCGGATCCTCTAAATTTTATTACTTTCAGCTGTTGCTCATTTATGTTTACTCCAACATGTTTAAGTCCTCGACTCCTTAGAGCATTTGTAATAATATTATAGTCTAGGTAGTATCTTGGGTTGGTTCCATATAACTCCCGAAATTCTTCAAGGCTCATTAAGTTATTTCCCCTGAACATGTCTTTAACTCTTAAAATGCCTTTCGAGATGCATTTCGGGAAAAATAGATGTTTGCTTTTGAACGTGAAACTTTTATTGTTAAACAGGGGTTCGTTCCAACTTTGGTTTTCTTCCCTTTCATTTACCTGAAGAGATATCCACGTCGACAACACTCTACGCCAGAAGGAGCTATCAATTAGGTCTATTCCGGTGAACAGCTTCAACGACACTGATCCTTCAAAGGCATATTTCCCGCCAAGGGGTTGCAGAAAGTGTAACGGAATCTCTTTCCATTCTTGATGTTCTGTAGATAGTAGCTTTTTTGCCCAATTCAGTATCATGGAATTCTGCATATTGGTGATGCAAATCATATTTAATCCTCCATTGCTATACTTATTGCATAACACCTTACGTTTGACCTTTTCAAATGCTCTTTTATTTGTATAACGTTTTTTCCAAAGAAACCTGTAAAATATTTGTGTAATTTTTGAAGAGCTGTTACTGGGAGGGTTATGCTTTGCATGATATGAACAAATTGGCTAATTCCGAATGTTTTAACAATATGAATTTTCCCAATTATTGAAAGATCTCGTTGTGACCATTTTCCAAAAAGTTCCTGAACTTTATGAATTTTTGGTAACCAGTTTTCCTCTATTTCGTCCGCTGACTTTTTGGCATTAAAATATATGCCTAGAATTTTTAGATTACCGTTACCTACTATTTCTATTCCACACTGATTCATATCTCCTCTTTCACCAGTACCGGGGATCAGAATTTTGGATTTTGTCTTGTTTGTTTTAGTTTCAATCCAGAGAAGATTGAGAATTCTTTAATCCTAGATAATACTTCTCTATAGACAATCCAGTCCCTTAGAAACATTGTAGTGTCATCCGCATATTGCTTTATTTTGATACTATGGGATGCATTTGGGATACTGATTCCTTTGATATTTTCATCTTGTTTTATTTTCGACGCAAAAATTTCTACTGCCAAAATGAAAATTAATGGCGATAGCGGACATCCTTGTCTTACTCCTCTTTCCATATGGAAGACTGACGAGATGTATCCTGCATTCTTGACACATGCTATTCTATTGGTCATTAAAACCTGAATCCATTTGATAAAGTTGGTGCCAAATCCATACTTTGACAAAGCTCTTAGAATGAACTGTACATTTATGGTATCGAATGCTTTTTCGTAATCGATACTAAAAACGATACCCTGTGATTTTCTTTGTCTTTCCAAATTAATAACATCGTCGATTTCCCTAATTATGCTGGATACGTTTCTTCCTTTCATAAATCCTGCCTGTTGATGCCCGATAATCTCATCTAGGATTTGTCTTAATCTTATAGCTGAAGCTTTCGTTAAAATTTTATAATCGGTGTTAGTTAAGGAGATCGGGCGCCAATTAGATAGGTTATCTTTGCTTAATTCTTTACCTTTGTGTAAAAGAGTTATCAGTCCAGTACGTAACGACCAAGGTAAGATTCCTTTTTCAAGACTGAGATTAAAACATTCCAAAAGTGGAGACTTAATTTGATTCCAGAATACTTTGTAAAATTCGAAAGGTATTCCATCCAGTCCTGGCGCAGACCCGTTCTTCATCGACTTAAGAGCGTTTAATAGTTCTGCTTCAGTTATTGGGCTGTCACATTCTTCCCTTTGGTTTTCATTTATTTGGGGTATCTGTAATTCTGTCATAAATTCTTCTGCGCAGACCACCACTTCCTCTGCTTTCTTGTCCTCCTTATATAATGTCTCATAAAACTTTCGAATGCTATGTAAAATATCATCTTTTCCCCTGATTTCTGCACCCGTTGTGCTTTTCAACTGATATATGGTTGAGGTTTTACCTCTGCTTTTTTCCAGAGAAAGAAAGAACCTCGTACATTTCTCACCTTCTTCTATCCAGCGTATATTTGATCTGAGCTGTGCTCCTCGTGCCACCTCCATCTGGTGTATTTCCATCTCTGCCTTGACCTTGGACATTTCTTGCCTCAATTTCCTGTTCTGTGGATCTGACGCTAAGCGGGATTCTAAGTTATTAAGTTGGTCACATATTATGGTATATCTATTTTTGTTATTGCTTTTTCTAAATCGGCTATATTCTCTGGTTAATTCTTTCACTTCAACTTTCAACATTTCCCATCTCAGGTGTGGATCTAGTTCTTTTTGTTCTTCCAAAGTTTCGGATATCTTGTTTTTCATCAGTTCCACTTATTTACTGTCGGTAAGGAGAAATGTATTCATTTTATAATGCCCACTTCCATTCTTGAAAGGAGCAAATGACATGGTGAAAATGACAGCTCTGTGATCACTGTAGCCTAAACTTTTTATTTGACAGTCGCTTGCTAAGTTAAGTGTAACATCACCTACCATGACGTAATCCAGCCTACGGGCTATCACGGGGTCCCCTCTGATCCATGTGTGTATCTTTTCATGTGGATGTTGCAATCTCCAGAGGTCGGTTAGTCCTAAGTCCGTCATGCAGTCGTTGAAGTTTTCCACAGTTGTTGTTGTGTGTTTGAGTCCTGAAATAATATCTAGATCGTTGTTAATTACCATGTTAAAATCGCCCATTAGTATAACATTGTCTGTAATATTTCCTTCCACATTATTTTTTATCACAGTATTTAATTTTAGTAAGAACTGTTTCTTCTCTTTTTCTATGCACGGAGCGTAAATGTTTATGATATAAAGTGTTTCATCATTAACTTGTGCTTTAGACATTAGTATACGTTCGTCATCATAGATTAATGTGACATTTTCAGATTGTAAATTTTTATTAAATAATGTGCATAAACCCTTGCTCCTGTTTGTGCCTTCACTGTGATGGATAATTCCTCCCCACTGTTTCCTTACTTCTTCTATCTCATTATTTTTAAGGTATGTCTCTTGCAGTGCAACAATATTAATACGTTCATCTTTTAATGTTTTAAAGACAGCTTTTAAATGGACAGATCATTAAATAGTTAAACATATAGATAAATGATAAATAGATAAGCCCTTCCATCTCCTGACCAGCTTTCTATCACGACAATCCTGAGTATCGGACTTACAAGAAGTCTTTTGTATCTCAGTCAAAAGGAGACCCTAACAGAAGAGCCCACCGACTACCCGGGGTGCTAGAACTAGAAGGAGCAAGACAACAGATAAAACATGGGCTCCCGCCCACAGAGCCCGCACAGATTGCCTTGGAAATGTTCCGTGTAAAGGCACAAAACACAGTGGGATCTGTTTTCTACGTTACCGTGTAGTCTCGTTAATGAGAGGAGAGCTACCAACAGATTGGTTCTCGTTGATGTCTCGTTAACGTGATGAAACTGCTTTTTATGATTACGGAATTCACATTAAATCTTGTTAAATTGACAAAATAGGAAACAAATAAATACAGTGCTGCTTCAAAATCAAAGATCAAGATGTGACGAGAGAGAAAGGTAAAAGAGGAGAGAGAAAGGTAAAAGAGGAGAGAGAGAGAGAGAGAGAGAGAGAGAGAGAGAGAGAGAGAGAGAGAGAAAGAGTTAGTTTGTCAAGTACTGTATGGTTTTTGGTTGTTTTGTGTGTGTGTGCAAGTGCGGGCGGGCGTACGTGCGTGCGTGTGTGTGTTCGTGTGTGCGCGTGTGTGTGTGTAGGTGTGTGTAGGTGTGTGTGGGTGGAGATTTGTATTGTTTCGTTTCTCTGACACTTTGTGGTTAATGATTTTATGTTTAAACTAATTTCTTTCTCTATCTCTCTCTGCCTCTGCCCTCCCCCTATCCTTTTCCTCTGTGTCTCTCTTCGCTCGACCTCTCTTCTCTTTCTCTCTCCTGTTAAGTCATTTTTTTAGTTGCAAGAGGATTCCTTTGTGAATGAATGTGTCTGTGTGTTTGTGTGTGTGAATGTGTGTGTATGTGTGTGTATGTGTGTGTGTGAATATTGTGCGCGGTTGCAATGTGCACATGCTGCAGCACTTTTCTTTTAGGAAGAATAATGAAGACGCCAGTAACATACTCCATAAGAAACTGGCTAGTATAATAGTAGCAATGGTCCAAAACACGACTAATGCAGCAAACACATAAAAACATTCAATACAGGTAATGTGGAACCAGGAGGTCCAGTTTGAATAAGAAAACACTAGATCCTTAACGCCAGTAGAATGATTATATCAGCTTGCATGTGGGGAGGGGGGGGGGATATGTGGGGGGGGGGGGGGGAGGAAAGGGCCTTAAGGGGGGTCCATGATAAGAAAGATTGAGCGGGGGAGGGGATGGGATCACATGTAGAGACTCCAGGTGTTGACGAGGTGTCCGATCCCTACTGAACTATTCAAGGGTCCGGATATTAATTCGCCCTGTGGTTGACCGAGGTCAGTCATGAATTAGGATCAGTGTAATACGCCTGGTTGGTAGTGACCCTACGTTTGCCAACTCAGCAAAATTGAGGTGTGGGGAAACTTTCTCTCTGTCTCTCTGGTCCCCCTTTATGTTTGTCTGTCTGTCCCTCTCGCGCTCTGTCTCTGACTCTGTCTCTCTCTATCTCTCTCTCTCTCTCTCTCTCTCTCCCTCTCTCTCTCTCTCTCTCTCTCTCTCTCTCTCTCTCTCTCTATCTCTCTCTCTCTCTCTCTCTCTCTCTATCTCTCTCTCTCTCTCTCTCTCTCTCACTCTCTCTCTCTCTCTCACTCTCTCTCTCTCTCTCTCTCTCTCTCTCTCTCTCTCTCGTACGCCTATCTCCCTGATGTTGTTGTTTGTTTTTGTTTTAAATTATAAAACCTTTGCACAAGTCACAAAGAAATGTCAATGAAGTCTCAGTTGCAAAGAGAACTCTTACAGTACAATTGCTCAGCCCAAGGACAACAGAAGGATACAAAAATAATTGGCTTTTTTAATGTCCCTCAGCTTTGTCATGGTAAGATGTCGTTTGTCGGTGAATCTTGAGAGAATTGATCGGTTTATCGAACTATTGTAGCCAAACCGTGTTGCTTGCTTAAACAATAGAGAATGTTGGTTTTCTATGGACAATAGATCTCAGAGTAACAAAAGGTATTGGAAGTTGTAAAGAAATCACTGGAAAGGGGCACGGGGAAGGAGAGAGAGAGAGAGAGAGAGAGAGAGAGAGAGAGAGAGAGAGAGAGAGAGAGAGAGAGAGAGAGAGAGAGAGAGAGAGAGAGAGAGAGAGATAGAGAGAGAGAGAGAGAGAGAGAGAGAGAGAGAGAGAGAGAGAAAGAGAGGCATAAAAAAACCCATTACCCCTTTAAAGAATGGACAGGAATTGCACAGTAATGTTAGGAAGATTTTCAGAGGAACAAAAATGTATTTTGCAATTTGGTTCCCAGATCTTGAGAGAACTGGCTGGGAAAGTTTTTTTTGTTTAAAGAAATAGATGCAAAGGTAAAGGAATAATGAAGGAAAGATAATACGATAGATGGATAGATATATAAATAGACCAGACCAGACACACGGAATGACAGGCAGACAGACAGACAGACAGACAGACAGACAGGCAGGCAGGCAGGCAGATAGACAGACAGACAGATATTGAAATGACAAGAAAAAGATAAAGACAGAGAGAAGCGAGAGTAAGAGAGAGAGAGAGAGAGATAGAGAGAGAGAGAGAGAGAGAGAGAGAGAGAGAAAGAAGGGGTGGAACAGAGGGAAGGAGAGAGAGAGAAAGAATGAAACAGAGATAGATAGAGAGAGAAACAGTGAGACAGACAAAGGGAGAGAGAGAAAGAGGCAGACTACCGACCAAATACCTAGAGGTGTCAGCAAAAGAAAAAGACCAAACTAGGAGAAATCCTGTCCCTAAAGTCACACCAGACTAAATGTTATGAGATTCCAGACTCTAACAATGCCCAGGTCACGCCTCACCGCTCAGCCATTCAATTGAATTAGAATGCCCTGACAGCGCGTTCACATCGCTCTCACCAGAGAACCGTGAGTTCATCATACCACGATTTTAGTGAGTGGAATTAATCAAACCTTTTTTGTGAAAATATTCGCCAAATATGTTGCAGGGGGTGGGGGGGGGGGGGCGGTGGGGGGTAGTATTTCTCTATTTGGCTCTGTGATTACCCTACGTTCCCCTAACAACAATCTTTCGAAGACAATTACTGTTCTGGTTTAGTGTTAATGAAAACCTATAAAACAATAATAATGATAGCGATAGTAGACTCATATTCCCCAGAAAATAACATATTATTAGAAATTGAATTATTGAGGCTTGGGTGTGGAGATATTAGGAAGCCCCCCCCCCCACACACACACACACACTTTTTTTCTCCGTGATGTTCTTAAGCCATTCTTAAAAAAAAACAAAAAATGATTTTTCTTTCCCTATGTTGCCTGTTGGGAACAAATCTGTCAGGACGCCCGCTTTTGGGTTTTGGTATTCCTATTTTAACCAAACTGTAGAAATCAAACCACCACCCCCCTTCCCCTCTCCCCACATTTTGTGTTTTCATTCACACTTTCATAATCGTCAACATTTCATTCTTTTTTCTTTTCTTTTTTTTTGTCTCGTCTTTGTCTGTCTGTCTGTCTATCTGCCTGCCTCATTCTGCCTCTCTTCATGTAGTGTCCCTGCGTCACTGACTGCCTGTTTATTTATGTGTCTGTTTGTCTCTTTCTCTCTCTCTCTTTGTTTGTCTCACTGTTTCTCACTCTCTGTTTTTACTCTTTCTCTCCCTCTCTTTGTCTGTCTCTCTCTCTCTCTCTCTCCCTCTCCCCTCTCTCTCTCTCTTACTCTCTCTGTCTCTCTTATTCTCTCTTCTCTCTCTCTCTTTCTCTTATTATCTCTTCTCTCTCTCTCTTTCTCTCCCTCTCTCCCTCTGATAATCTCTGATAATCCTTGCAAATATGGATGAAGATTTTTGAAATATGTATCAGTTCAGTCCTCCTCAGTGTAGCCAGTCAATACAACATACAGTGGTCAAAGAAAGAAGTTTAAATATTAGGACAAACAAAAGTAATCTGAACACCCCATAACTCGTGCCGGCTTTATGGCACTAGAACCCACAGAGAAGTAGTCAGAAATAATGGATCAACAGTACCGTATCAGCAGTCATCTGCACCTCATATCTTGTTTGTTGGTCTAGTCTGTTTCAATTAATCATGGCCAAAGTTCCCAGCGTGACGATCTAAGCTTGGAAGTATGATTGGAAAATTTGATTGGAAAAACGCACGAGTATTTTGGTAAAAAGTGTAAATTCAGGACAGCGTAAAATTACGTAAGGATTCAGCAGTGCAGTGTGTGGAGTGAGGTTTTCCTCTCAGGTAGGCTACTGTGATTCAGTCTGTCTACTAATGCCTTGTGCGTACGTACCCCAATTTTTTTTTTTTTGCGCTCGGGACACGCATTTTAAAGACTTGTGACTCCAGAGCTAGAGAGCTCCTCCCGAAATACTCCTAACAACAGCCTCAATTAATTATTCTTTCAGATTTTCCTTTTGTTTTCCGCCTGTTTTCTTGGTTGAAAGGGTAGGGGGCAGGGTTAAGGATTCAATAGATTTAGGGTTGGGGGTAACGACGGGGTTAGGGATAGGTACGTATACGTATGTGCCTCTAGCGCAAAACGCTTGGAGACCGTAAGTCCAAGTAACAACGGGCAAAATGTTTTTACATGAGTTGTTTTGATGTATTTGGGAAGAGTGTACTTATCCCAGCCTGATCAACTTAAATAATTATAACCTCTTTGACTAAGTATACACCATGGCCCTCCCTGAAGCTGATGGAGTACTGAGTCTGTCCTGTTCTACCGTGTGTTCTGACTCAGTGTCTGAGGTCTCCCCTTCTGCCAGGATACTCAAGACAGTTTTGACGCGTGCGAACTAGTAGGGCAGGCGCATGGATTTTCCGTCTTGCCAGTCTGCGAGGTCCCGTCTAACTCCACGGTTTACATCTCCCATTGGAACCTAGATAAAACAGACTCAATGTACCACCAACTGAACTTCCAACATGCAAAACCCTGCACATTTATTTATTTATCTATTTATTTATGCGCTAGCTGAGGTACCCTGTTTTGCCACGGATAAGACAAAATATGGCAAACGCCTCGTGTAAGAAATAATACAGAAATGATATAATAAAAGGAAAGAAAAAAGAGACAAATAGAGCTTTCGGTATATTTTCCTTTGTCAAGAAAAAAGAAATAAGCGACTAGATGAAAACTTGAACCAATAAAACAATTGAACAAATTAAAAAAAATGTGTAGACTGTAAAATCAATACGAGTACTTAGCTGTGAGTCCAGAGTTGGATTTTCGGAGCGCATCACTGCATGGAGGCTGCGAGCCCTCAGTTTTTTAAATAATATTTTGCTGGGGATAAACCTGCTTCAGGACCTCCTTTCTCCTCCTCCGCAACTCTCTCTTTCTCTCTCTCTGTAGCTATCTGCCTCTCTCTTTCTGTATCTATCTCTGTCCGTCTGTCTGTCTGTCCCTCTTCCTCTCTCTGAAAGATTCTATAGAGGTTCTATTTATTTATTTATTTGTTTATTTATTTACTTATTTAATTTGAATTATTTGTTCATTCTTATATTCGTTTACTTACTGAAATAAATTTTTATTAGCAGCAGCAAACAGAGGTATGAAGTCTCAATACTCGCAGTCAGTCACTGTTTAACCGATTCATGTCTGATTAAGTGAACATTGTTTACATGGGAGAAAAGGTCACGGTTGTAAATGATATTTTCAATCATCTACAATTTTGATGAACTTTTTGATCTTTACAACAAAAGATAAGGGAAATCCTCTCTTTACTTCGGCATGGTCCATTAAAAAAGACGTGTATATCAACTTGTGCCAGAAACCTTCTTGTCCACAGACTAATAAATTAACCAGACTGGAAACACGAGCTTCGGGCTGTGTCGTTTTTTACGGAATTTCCCGAGCGACGACTGTATAACCAACATGGCCGCCGCTCGGGAAATTCCGATTCTAGTTCTATCTGCAGTAAAAATTTCTTTTTGTTTGTCAAGATTGGTGGTACATGTATTAATTTCTTGGTGCAGAACCAAACTTCCGTGTTCAGTAGGCGCGTCAAAATGGTATCATCCAAAATTGCAGCTATGCTGAAGCGTACTCGGTCGCTACCTTAAACCTAAAATGGCGGATGGTTCATGACCTTTCGCTGTTTTGTGACGTCACACAATGGGATCATCCAGTATGGGTATTTTATTAGTCTGTGTTCTTGTCTATCTAAATCTACAAAACAAACAAACAAACCGGTCCCAACCAAATGCAGACACCAAATACGATCCCCATCAAGAGGAACAGGTTCTTGTAGCATGGCATTACTTTTCACAAAATACATATATTTTTCTAATTCTACCGTATAATAATCATTACTTTACGATTCTGTTTGTGTGCGCCTTCGTTTTACGTGCATTTGTGAATGACTACGCCGGGACTATATTTCGAAATGTATCCCACGACAGAGACATGGGTTTGTTTAACCTTTGAGAATTTTCTTTGAAAGCTACTGTTTCTCGTGCGGTTCGATAATGTCTCTGTCCGAGTTCCCTTTGTTGTATACAGGTGAATGGTTTGAAAACAGGTAAACGATAATTTTACACTAGAAATACAGAATACACAAGCTATTCAGAGCGGAGGTCTTTTGATAGTGTAAATGGCTGAATTTTTTCATCTTTTAGAGTTTTGTGTTCTTACAGGTGGACGACACAGTTGTTGGACGGAGCGGATCCGTAATGTTAGCTATTGTTTTGTACGTTTTCTATCTATCTATCTATCTATCTATCTATCTATCTATCTATCTATCTATCTATCTATCTATCTATCTATCTATCTATCTATCTATCTATCTATCTATCTATCTATCTATCTATCTATCTATCTATCTATCTATCTACCTATCATCTATCTATCTATCTATCTATCTATCTATCTATCTATCTATCTATCTATCTATCTGTCTATCTATCTATCTATCTATCTATCTATCTATCTATCTATCTATCTATCTATCTATCTATCTATCTATCTATCTATCTATCTATCTTCTGTCTGTTTGTTTATCTGTCTGCCTGATTGCCTACCAGTCAGCCTGTCTTTAAGTCATTTAGCCAGTCTGTCTGTCTGTCTGTCTGTCTGTCTATAGACCAGGTATCCATCCATCCTTCTATCTGTATCCATCCATCTAGCCACCCCCATCCGCACCGCCAAAAATGCATCCACTGTGCAGTTCATCCATTAATCCGCTGGGCACAAAAAAGTGTAAAGAGATGAAAAAAAGAATACAAATTTATGGACAGAGATATTTGGACCCAACTTGATATCAGGCCTGTTTCTCTGGTAAATAATTGTGTACTTTCTACACTCATGATTTGCTCACAGAAGACACTGGATTGCCAAGGAATCGTTTTTTGTGGTTCATGAGATCCGACTGATGGGAAATTCTAGAAATAAACATTAACATCACTGTGTATTGTTTCCTGGATATCGAACGTTTTACATTTCGCTTCAGTAATCATCCACCAATGTAAGAAAGTTAAGCTGCAGTCCTACAACTAGCTCCTATCTCGAGTTACCTCCCACTCTCCTGATGTTTGTAATTTGATATAATGATGTTATATTGTATGAATTATATTATATTATATCAATGCCAAACCACGCCCCAAATGACATACATAATTTGCTTTTATAAAGATACAATTTTCTCTAAAGTTCACATGCACTTGGAATAATTTAGCCCTGTAGGGACATTAAAATAATCCCATTGGCAGTAGTTAAAGCTTCTTAAAATTGAATGTATGTACGTGACCTCTTAAAGGTTCCAGATCTTCACCAACAGCTCCATGGCTGCCCCACCATCAATACAACCAGTACAGCAATCATCACCACCATTAACAATAACCAAAATCACAGCGTCCAACCATCAGGACTTTTCAATGTAAGAACCAATAATATCTCTACAGATCATCATCATCATCACCAACGCCATCACTGTTACTATCATCACCAACACCACTACAGCCACCACCACGATCACCACCACTGCCACCACCGCCACACCCACCACACCCACCACCACCACACCCACCACCATCACCACCACCTCCACCATCATCACTACCATCACGCCCCACCACCACCACCATCATCTCCACCACCGCTATCATCATCACAACCCAAAGAACAGGAATTTGTGGTAAGCAGATAAAGCACCCAAAAGCTCACATTAACTTTAAGGTACAAACAGGGCAAAAATCTTAACTTTACGGCTGCCATAAGAAATACTTATTACTGGAATTGTAATATTTTTGAGGTAGATTTAAGTTTAACTTTGCCATTTTCTAACGGAAGTTTTGTCTGTAGGCCTATTATTTTATTTGATTTACAATGTAAAGTTAAAACTAGTTTAAGTTCCATTTCCGGGCTTAATCATGCCACTGTTTAACATCACTGCGACACCACCCCACTGCTGCCCCCACCGGCATCATCTCAGCCGCCAACATCACCGACTGGTTCACCTGTCCGTCTCTCCGCCCACCCTGTAAATCATCGTCATCACCACCATCATCAGCCAAAGGTCAATGTGAATCGATGACAATCCCAGACTGGGGTCTGGAACAGGGAGCAGTCTCCAGTGTTGTCGGTACAATCAACAGTTCGTGACCAGCAGAACAAACACGCCAATGAACATGTAAACATTTACGTGATCGGAAAGTAAATGCTGCCAAATGTAAACACGGCAGCACTGTAAAACAAGGTCGTATGTGTAGAATGTTCACTTTCCACCTTTTTATGGTTTGGTGGACGTGGTGAAAGTTTCAACGTGGCATTGATCCCTTGGAGTATTTCCTTCTTCTTGTAAGCACATGATCTGAATTTTCTTTGCTTGAACGTTTCAAGTCAAGTCAAGTCATGTCATGCGATGTGGAAATAGCCAAATCGTCGGGCATTTTCCAATTGTTGTATGTAGTATTTTTGCCTTTTCGAGAACATGAAGATTGAAAGTTTGAAGAGTTGTGTAAAATCAGGGTTTTGTTCAATACGCTTCAAAATCGAAACTTGCATAAAAATGCCCTCGAAAAATACACCCACACTTATACATATAAAATTAGGAAGGAAAGAACCACTTTCTTGACAAAACCTCAAAATCGGGAAAATATCGCATACAACAATATGGCAAATACCGCTCCAATTTATAATTTCCCTTGTCAAATTGACCACTCAACACTTCTCATGTACCCCTGCCCTCGCCCCCTGCCCTCACCCCCTGCCCTCGCTCCCTGCCCTCGCCTCCTGCCCTCGCCCCCTGCCCTCGCCCCCTGCCCTCGCCTCCTGCCCTCGCCCCCTGCCCTCGCCCCCTGCCCTCGCCCCCTGCCCTCGCCTCCTGCCCTCGCCCCCTGCCCTCGCCCCCTGCTCTCGCCCCCTGCCCTCGCCCCCTGCCCTCGCCTCCTGCCCTCGCCCCCTGCCCTCGCCCCCTGCCCTCGCCCCCTGCCCTCGCCTCCTGCCCTCGCCCCCTGCCCTCGCCCCCTGCACTCGTTTTTTTGTTTTTGTTTTGTTAATTTACAAAAGCGCAAGTTTCCAAGCCAGCCTCCCCTCCCCGTTCCCGCCCCCAGGTCAATTTGACATAGATTTGTATAGAATTTCCATAGGGTTGGTAGGATTACCGTTTGGGCAGGTTCCTACATCAAGGCAACGTTGTTGTGATGTCGTAACCAGCGGATCTAGGTAGGAGCGATGAAATTTCTGCCGGCAAATTTGATTTACATATCGGATTTCCATAGAATTGCTGCCTGGGTTACGCCTTACAAAAAAAAATTAAAAAATTACACAAACAGACAAACTGAAAGTGACAAACAGACAGGAGTAGTTTTACTGCTGTTTAGAAATCATCCCATGGCTGAATTTAAGATGTCGGAATCTCACACAGAAAACTACTGAAGTAACGATCTGTGGAACAGCCACGAATTGCCATGGACCCGTCATACCTAGCTAACTTGACACACGAAGGTCCAAAGAGTCGAAGAGTAGATGATCCCCATTCGGTGTAATTCACGAACTGGTCACTATGGCTGAACACGAAAGTACCCGCAAGTTCTTTGCTTGTTGCTCCAACCAGCACGAATGACGTATTCAAGGGAGCTGAGGAGCTGATAAAGTTCTTGATGAAATTGTGTTCACTGGCGTCGTTAATCTCAGCCAAGTACCCGCCCTGAAGAAGACACGAAGCTTGGGCCTCACGGTCAGTGTCCAGTTCGTCCTTGGAAAGTAGATAATATCTACGTTGGTAGTTAGTAGATTTAACGTAGTAGCTTGCCAGTGACGTCAATAGTATGTCCTTGTGTTTGATGAAATCCTTCATTCCGTCACTGACCGTCTTGTTGAGTGTACTGAGCTTGTTGTCAACATTAGCCAAACTGCCACTCAAACTGGCCAAGACATTCAACACATTGTCCATCTGTATTTGTTGAAGTCTCACCACCTCAGTCAACTGATTCATGCTTGGGTTGGAAGCAGTCACGTGTTCAGTGTGTTCTTTCTCAACAGAACGACCCAATCTGTCGACGCCCAGAGCTTTGCAGCGATAGGTTCCTGCCACAGTCACATGGCTATACGCCCACCGGAGGCTCAGATACGACGTATTGACAGTACTGATCTCTCCTGAAACAGTGGCGTTGACCGGTGTAATTAGAGTTACCTGGTCTGGGGTAAATTCATGAATAGATGCCAGATCCTTAAAGACAAATGTGTTGTTACTGTGGTCATCACTTTTGGAAATGATGAGGGAGAGCAGGTTGGACACGTTGGAGGGAGTTCGATAGGAGAATGTACAGTTGACCTCTAGTGACTTGGTGAGGTCCACTGCAATAGTGTGTGGGGAGACGTGCAGTGCAGAATCTGTGGAAAGAATGGCGTTACATGTTGATTAGTTGGTCAGTCGTAGCCGTGGTTGGTCAGTCGGTAGGTTGGTCGGTTGACAGACTGATTGGCTTCTTGACTGGCTAGTTGGTTAGGAGTTGTTTGGTTGGTTGGTTGGTTGCATGGTTGGTTGGTTAGTTGGATGGTTGGTTGGTTGGTTGGTTGGTTGGTTGGTTGGTTGGTTGGTTGGTTGGTTGGTTGGTTGGTTGGTTGGTTGGTTGGCTGGTTGGTTGGGTGGTTGGTTGGTTGGTTGGTTGGTTGGTTGGATGGATGAATGGATGGTTGGTTGATAGGTCGATTGGTTGTTTGGTTGGATGGGGGATTGGCTGGTCGGGTGGTCTGTTGGTTGGTTGGTCGATTGATTGGTTGGTTGGTTGGTTTATTGGTTGGTTGGCTGATTGGTAGGCTGGTTGGTTGATTGGTTGGTTAGTTAGTTGATTAGTTGGACGGTTGATTGATTTGTTGGTTGGTTGATTGGTTGATTGGTTGGTGGGTTGGTTGGTTGGTTGGTGGGTTGGTTGGTTGGTGGGTTGGTTGGTTGGTTTAAGTTTAAAATGTGGCAAAATAAAGGCTTTTCGCACTATTGCATTGCTCCACGTTAGCAACTAACCACAAGAATTCAGCCATGCTTATATTGGTATATTTATTGACAGTTCTTTTGGGACTCAAATCTGCTGGAAATCTATTTTTCCTTGCACTAAAGAGGAAATAGAGAAAGAAACATCCTTTCTCTTCCCTGCCCGTTCCACACGTCATGTTCACCTAATATGACAAGACTTAGCTTTTGTCCAAGAAAAGCATTTATGAGACAGCTGGTCGAGTGCGAATATTTTTTTCCACCTCTAACGAATTCTATCTGCAGATGATGACAGCAAAATTCAAGTAAAAACACCGAGGCATTAAATGAAATGTCAACGATTACGTGCTACATTTCATACGAATGACGAATTTGTAAAGTTGAACTAAATTTGTCATTTTTCATCCTGGTACATGCACATTCAAGAATGCGTGAAGAATATTATTTGATCTTATAGATAAATCTGCGACGTATTCATTAGAAGTGATGAAATGAGAAAAGCTTCCGGAATTTCCTGCCCATCTCGATCTAATCCGTCGCACTCTCGTTTAATCCAATGTCTAAACAGAAACTGACCTGTGGGCTTGAGCAGTCCCAGGGCGAGGGCACACCACACCATCATCAACATCTGTCTCGCCATCTTATAGTCCGCTGTAGGGAACAATTTTATTGCAAGACACGAGAGACGATTTTGCGTCCAGCCCAGTTGCTCTCTGCGTCCTAACCTTTCTGGTTGTAACAAATATAAAACGAAGTGTCTAGGCACACGACATATCGTGGAAAAAGCGTGGAGAGATTTTTTCACGACACGTTTTTCATCCAATCAGAGTTGACCGTTTTCTGACTCAAAATGGCGGCCCCCAGTGAGCGGGAGGTTGGAACCTGGGGGGGGGGGGGGTGAGGGTCTAGTCAGTTTGTATCAATGGGCGGTAGTCAGATTGACCAATCAGGCGAAAAGGGGCTGGGGTAGCTGTAATAAGTCGTGAAAAGTCGTGAAAAACTTCACCAAGGCCATTTCCAGGACATGTCGTGGAAAACTTCACGGAGGCGATTTCCACGACATGTCGTGAAAATAGCCACTTCCAATATAAAAACGTCCACGTACAAGGTAATAAGTTTAAGCAAGGCGTTATTTACAAGGCATACCTTGAAACTAACTCTAGCGTTATTTTCAAGGCATACCTTAACAGCTTCTGATTGGTCAATGAAACATGCCTTGAAAATAACGCTGGCGTTAGTTCCAAGGCATACCTTGAGTCCAATAAACAATACATAGCTACCCCGGCGGCTTTCCCTGATATGTCAATCTGACTACTACCCAGACGAACATCGGCCTACGGCCTCGATGATACAAACTGACTAGACCCTCACGTCGTTACATATCAGTCTGACAATGCACAGTCTAAGGCTCCACGTTTAGAAATACTGAAACAGCTTCTGATTGGTCAATGAAACATGCCTTGAAAATAACGCTGGCGTTAGTTCCAAGGCATGCCTTGAAAATAACCACTTCGTAAGTTTAAATGGTGACTGAAGGGCTGTGAGTTTATCGTGACCAAAGTTCATTTATAAAGATAAAGTAATGACGAAGTCGAGATAAGGCGATGTTTTGTATGTTGCTTCATTCGGTAACAGGCATGTAATAAAATACATAGTGGCTACGTTTACGGCAGCCGATGAACACAACTCACCATTCTTCTTTGTTAGGCATAACTCCCGTTCGTACAGCAGCGCTTCCGTTCTTTGTGTTTTTCTATTGGGGTGTAAGCGTATTCTGCCGTAAACGTAGCCACTGCCAATAAAATAATATGACATGCACCCAGCAATGATATCTTGTACTTTTGACACTCTCCAGTTCAGCCCTAATGGACATGATTAGATAAACCATCTAAATCAGTGTGTTTTGTCCTGAAAATTTATATTGGTATTATGGCAGGTTTTTTTTTTTTTCTTTCTTCGGGTTTCTAGAGAAACAATTATCTAAACTTTGTAAAGCAAAACTTCACTGATATGATTTTCAAGGTCATATTTCACGAGCTTTCAAATTGTTGGAGTTCAACAATTGAAACCGCCTACAGCCTGGGATTTATTCAGGATGACGTCATCTACTCACTGAGCGCTGGCAAAAAAGATAATTACACAGTATTCTGCCATCACACAGGCCCGTGTCTGCCACTTCTGCTGCCACCTACCGCAGCAAATACCAGATAAATGTCAAGATAAATATGAACACAATCCACATTAGAGGATTACAACATTTTAAAACTGCCAAATACTGTCAGTGAGATGCTGCTGAATTATTCTGAAATCCCCACGTAATGATAAAAATCACCAATTCTGAAGGGTAAAAATTTGTTTTCAAAGAAATACTGTTAAACAAAGGAAGCAACAATAGGAGCGGCTGGAGTATTGACTAGTAGAGGTGTGACAGGCATTTAATTACGTGATACGAAAGTTATTGCCGGAAGATAAGGAAAGATGCAACAACTGTTTCAACTTGACAGCTGAAGAGTCACATTAAAATAACCCTGAGGGGACGAAAAAAAGTTCATTTGGTTTTGCAAGGACTCGGTTCAGCCCCTAAGGGAATGGTAGTTCACCACATTTGACAAGAGGAAATGGGCTGTAATTGTTCAGGGGAACAGAAAATAATGATGAAACATCCAAACCGCCACAGAAAGTTGTGCAGCACACACAGTAGACGCCACAAGCGCAGCAGGACTATGTATAGCTAACGAAACAACAAACCGACAGATATCGCCTTGCAATTTCTTTTCAAACCCGATTTTATCAATTACCCCCACCTCTCAGTTCTAAATGTACCTCTACGCCGTAGCCACATGGTGAGAATAGACACTGCAATACTCTAGATGTAAGATTGGGTGGGGTGGGGGTGGGGGGAGGGCTGACAATGGTGGGGGGCGTCATCAAATTATGTGAGAACATGACGTAACAGTGTTACAGTGAGGAGTAGCATGAAGTTGCATCATCGTGCAAGCTTATAGCATGAAATATTCCAACCGTATCACCATGCATGATTGGCTGTATTTCATCCTGGAGTTCAACAACTGAAACCGCCTACAGCCTGGGATTTATTCAGGATGACGTCATCTACTCACTGAGCGCTGGCAAAAAAGATAATTACACAGTATTCTGCCATCACACAGGCCCGTGTCTGCCACTTCTGCTGCCACCTACCGCAGCAAATACCAGATAAATGTCAAGATAAATATGAACACAATCCACATTAGAGATTACGCGAGGGGGTGGCAGATTTATTGACTACTTCTCCAGTGTCACAGCTACGATATGAAGCAAGCCATCTTGAAATCTAATATTAGCCATTTTAAAGTAAAGTTTGTTTAGCGGGTATGTCCAAATATCTTGCAAGTTATGTTGCTATAGAGGTGAATTCTGCAGTTATGAAAGCCTAAGCTTGCTGCAATAGCGTGCCCCGGAAGTTCATTACAGTGCGTTTTTTGTAGAATAAGCAGGGTCAAACACCGATTTTCTCGAAAACTGTTGGAGTGTGCAAAATACTAAAATGTGTGTCCAACTTGAAAGAGAAAACGGTGTATGCTCACGGAACTCTATTCCACATTTAAAAGCACATAGTTTTATGTGTGGGACACATTTTAGTGTTTCGCAGAGGTTAGTACTGTGTTGTTGTATTTTTTTAAATAATTCGGTTTACTTATGTTTTTCAGAATGCCCAAAAAAGAAAACTCAAGACTGCGTGACAGTCTAACAAATAAAATGTCATTCCATATGGTTTGGTATTAAATACAAGTCTATGGAGAGTTTCAAGTAAGTGCAATGAATAGTTTTCGAGCTAACTAATGTGGATCCCGCTCATTCTTAAAAAAAAAAAGATGCCTTAGTATTCTTCTTATTTCTTGGAGAGTAGATATAGCGGCTGATAAATGAGAATATGCCAAAGAGGTGTTTGTATGCCAGGACATTTTCCAAGTCATCCCACAGCATTGCTGACCTTTTTTCCATACATGAAGTTGACACAAAAGGCACTAAAACTTCCTGACACCAACTGTGACTGAGCCAGGCTTTAAAACGATTGGATGAAATTAAATTCCTGACATTTATACTTTTTGTTGGATGAAATAAGGAGATAAACAAGGTCACTGTGAACTGGAGATTTGTTAAGGCAGTTCCAATGACGCTACTTTGGTGAAGTCACGGGGGGCTGACATTGTGATGAAATTCTGACTCTCATGGACATGTATTTATGGCTGTTGTCGGAGCTGAAATAAAATAGAAGTAAGTCAGCTTAATGCCACCCTTTTGTGAAGAAGTACGTCTGCATTATCGTTCTCGTTTTTCTTTGGAATTTTCTGACCATGTCATATTTTGCTATCAGTGGGAAATAGTGATTTATATATTCTGGAAACAAAAGGTACTTTGGAATTATCTCAAAATATTAGAGAATCCCTTTCGAATGTTAGAGACATTTTGAAGACGTTCTCAGCGAGTATAAAGTTGTTAAGGAAGATTTCCATTCATACAGATATTGCATTAATATTTTTATGTGGGTGGTCTGACGTGACTGGGCCCTCTTCATTTATTGTAGGAAAATACATGTGGGGCAGCTGTTGAAAAGATACATTTATCAGCTGAATAGGTTATCTCCACGCCGTACCTAAGTCCATCTGGACTCTGGAAGAAATTGTATAGTTGTGCATACAGATCAGCACCGTAAACTGTCCTATGCACGAAACACGTTAACCCGTTGCTGTTTATTATTAGAGTGAGGCATTTTGAACGAACTGAAAGTTTCATTCAAAGACAAAGAGTGCAAGAGGAAGACTTTTGGCTTAGTATCTCACTTTTCTTTCATTTCTTTTCTTTTCTTTTTTTTTAATTAACTCGTCCCTTTCCATTTTTTTTTTTAAAATTGAGGAAACATTTATTGGAAGGTTCTGGCATGATGATGGAATATATAGTGTATCTGGAACTGACAACGACTTCATGGGCGTGTTACCAATGCTTTGGTAGGTAACAAAATGGAACTGGGTTTTCATGTGTACGGAAACGGACACGGAAAGGTCAAAAACCTATCAAGTAGTGAAATAGAAAGACTATTGGCATTTGTACGTAAACATACACATGGCAACACTCTTTCTTTTTATTACTTGATGGATTTTTGGC
>OZ007570.1:14154211-14239211 GCA_963931925.1 Onchidella celtica | reverse complement strand
CGATGAGAAATGTTTTCGTAGTCTGCCATACCGACAGTAATGTTGTTGTTGTCTTCAATGCCAACAGAAATGTCATTGTCTGCCATACCGATGTTGACCTTGTATGCCACACCAACAGAAATGTCGTTGTCTGCAATACCGACAGACATGTCATTGTCTGCCATACCAATAGGAATGTCGTTGTCTGCCATACTAACAGACATGTCGTTGTCTGCAATACCGACAGACATGTCATTGTCTGCCATACCAATAGGAATGTCGTTGTCTGCCATACTAACAGAAATGTCGTTGTCTGCAATACCGACAGACATGTCATTGTCTGCCATACCAATAGGAATGTCGTTGTCTGCCATACTAACAGAAATGTCGTTGCCATACCAACAGAAATGTCATTGTCTGCCATACCGACAGAAGTGTCATTGTCTGCTGTCATTGTCTGCCATACCAACAGAAATGTCATTGTCTGCCATACCAACGGAAAATGTCGTTGTCTGCCACACCTACAGAAATGTCGTTGTCTGCCATACCCACAGAAATGTCATTGTCTGCCACACCAACAGAAATGTCGTTGTCTGCCATACCGACAGAAATGTCATTGTCTGCCACACCAACAGAAATGTCGTTGTCTGCCATACCGACAGAAATGTCATTGTCTGCCACACCAACAGAAATGTCGTTGTCTGTCATACCAACAGAAAAGTCTTTGTCTGCCATACCGACAGAAAAGTTGACGTTATCTGCCATTCCGACAGAAATGCTGCATTCAGATGATGATGATGATGATGATGATGATGATGACTGGGTATACTTAGTTAACACCGGCAGAATAGCCCTGGTCATGCCTCGGGTAACAAGATATGCTTTCCTTACCATCTTTGTCCTCATTGGGAGATAGGGGAAACAAACAAGCAAAGAAAACATACAGTTCTAAGGTATGACAGAAGCTCTACAGGAACCTTGACGCGTCTTACACGGCCTGCTTATCCATGAAATATTATGCATCCCATAGTGACGAGGGTAGAACAAAATGTTTGGGTGATTTTTTTTATGACAGTGCTGCGTTCACACCACCAGCGGGCATTTTCATTGTTAATTTTGCTGATACAGTTGTGAAATATTGTTACATCCAGTGGTCTTGTGGCATCAGCTCCGATATTTTACGCAAAATGACGTATGACCAAATAAAATATTCTTGGCCTCTGTGTAGCGGCGAGGAGCGGAGCGGAACGGATGCTGGGGACAAGTATACAGAGGGAAAGAGGGTTTTACTTTGTCATACGTCAACTGTCCGTAAAATAGCTGAGCGAAGCGGATGCTGTGGACAACATCACTTAGACCACAGTGGCAGAACCAAGGCGTAAAATTGTGGCAAAAAGGATACGTCGAATGCTGCAAAGCCTCGGGTAAGAAATGATAGGGAAACGATGCGATGTAACACAAAGAGAAAGGAAACAGGAAACGAGAATTTCTGTGCACTTTGATGGTATTTTGTCGAGAGTCAGGGGCGTATTACTTTTCTGAAACATTCGGGCATTGAATTTTATTTATTATTATTATTATTTTTTTTCTACAGCTTTGTGATCATCATTTTCCTTATACCATGGTTGTGGTCACCAATGAAATATTCATTAAGCTGATTGATTCAGAAAGATCCGGAACAAAAGTTTTTGTTTTACCACGGACGACAACTTTTGTTACTGATGTTGACAATCTTCCACAGTTACCGCTCCCTTTGTACTTATTCATGCTGCTTTGATATTGTTGCATTATGAAATATTCATGGAAATGATAGAGAGGTAACAAAACGTGCAATTTTACTGTATTATTCTGGAACAGCGGTTCTCAAGGTGGACGATGTCGCTCCTCGGGGGGGGGGGGGCTGTTTGATTTCCAAGGGAGCGAAAGCGAAAGAAAGGGCGACGAGCGGGCTAGAACGACTTAAGGGGGCGATGGTGGGGCGACAAGGGTCATGAATGGATGACAGAATGGGGGCAAATAGCCTACAGGGGCAACCACTGACAACAGCAGATACAGATCGATTTTATGAACAATAAAGGATCACTGTTCAAAAGTGCATTTGACAAGGAATTCGTCCTGTTTTAGAATGAATAATCAACGCCCATATTGCCATTGATAAGACTTTGTAAATCTTAGCATCATAATTTGTGAGTTGTCTGTCTTCTTGTGAAACGTATCTTTTGGTTGGATTTGAGATGGAATCTTGTGGGGGAAATGGGTTGTGGGTTGGACGGGGGCGATTACAGAAGATTTGGAACCTTAGGGGGACAATTGCCTGAAAAGCGTGGAGAACCACTGTTCTACATCATCCACGATATGATAACGTTCGTCGCTTTTGTTACTGTTGTTGCTGTTGTAGTAGTAGTTATCTGTACATCTCATGGAATATTCATGAGCTTTACTGGTATGACGCAAGACTCACTGTTGTTGTCTGACAGTTATGTGCAATGGAGGTGATAGATTCATTACTGATGGCGATGTTGTTGCTGTTTTGTTGTTGTTGTCGTGACTGCAATAACAATTCGAAAGGGAAAATGAAGTGGAAATCAAAGTGCACTAAGGTCTCACTCTCCTCCTTTTTACCCTCATCTGTCCCAGTTCAATGACAAATTAATCTGTCGGTGGATACAAGGTTATTTATCAGATCATCTACCCTCCTGCCGATGAATCCATACATTTTCTCTCTCTCTCTCTCTATTTCTCTCTTTCTTTGTCCCCTACCCTCTCTCTCTTTCTCTCTTTATATTTCTGTCTTTCTCACTCAGACCCTCACTCTCTCCCTCTCGTTCTCCGCTCTCTCTTTCTATCCCACTCTCTCTTTCTGCCCCACTTTCTCATTTCTACCCCATTCTCTCTCTCTCTCTCCCTGTCTCTCTCGCGCGCCTTTTTTTCTCTCTTTCTCTTTCCTTCCCTCTCTCTGCCTCTCTTTCTATTTCCTCTCTCTCCCAGGCCCATGCCCCCCTCCCCCACTCTCTTTCTTATCCTCTCTCTTCCCCTCTTTCTATTTTTCTCTCTCTCTCCACTGCCTCTCTTCTTTCTTTCTCTCTTTCTTTCTTTCCCTCTCTTTCTCTTACTCTTTCTCTTCCCCCTCTTTCTATTTTTCTCTCTCTCCCGCTGCCCCCTCTCTCTCTTTGTCTTTCTATTTCTTTTCCTTTCTCTCTCTCTCTCTCTTCCTTTCCCTCTTCCTCATCTCTCTCTCTCTCTCTCTCTCTCTCTCTCTCTCTCTCTCTCTCTCTCTCTCTTTCTCTCTCTCTCTCTCACCCAGATTTCACGCTAAGATCCCCCGGCTTACCCAGCTAGAGATGAAAGCAAACAGAAAATGCCGGATACACCCCGCACAGCACACAGACCTCTCCGCGCCTCCCACCGATTGCACACGGACAACAATGAACGCGCAGTGTGAGTGAGTACTATCTCAACGCAGGCTCAGTCAGCCTCTCAGGTATGATGCTCACCGCGCGTGACTCCAGCCCCCGAAACTAACGACACTTGGATTGTCGTAGCATATTTTTCTTATCTTTTGTTTTAGTTTGTTCACGGTGTTCACGCGCGCTGTCTACTGTTTGTGCTGTGGATGTGAGTAGCACACTGACGGCACAACTCTGTGTAAATCTTCCGGTAAATGCCATTGTTGATGTTGCCCGTGATAGTGTGTGTAGTCTTCCGTGAACATTCTGAAGCCATAGACCTCTGTAGGATATAGAACAGGTAAGGTGGAGACTTGGTGTCCGCGGATTTATTCCATTATGTTTTTTAGTAAATTTACAATTTTTTATTTATTTATTTTTTTTTTGCTTTTGATTCCTTCCGGTACTTTCTTTATTAAAAAAAAAAAAATTTTTTAAATGATGAAATTAATATTTGTTGTTGCTGTTTTAAAGTTTGTATGCCAATCTTTCTTATTTCATAATCATTTAAAACAAAACAAAACATTTATCATTCGACCAATCAAGTTTGTGTGTATGTATGTGTGTGTGTTCTTTGAAAGACAAAAGAAAGATGTCGTAGTATCTGCTCTAATCAAAAGCCAATGTGACAAAATCTTTATAGCTTTGATGTTGTATGTTTGCTGTCGCAAGAAACTTGACGTGTTTCACTTTACGTCACAGAGTTTGTACTTCTACCAAAAAAAAAAAAAAAATTGACTTTATTATTGATTGTTGTTACCTGCACGTACGTCACCCAAGTATTTTGCGCTAGGGGTGCGCATTTTAAAGCCTTTTGTGACTCCACAGTTAGAGAGCTCCCCCCGAAATGCTCCTAACAGCAGCCTTAATTAATTATTCTTTCAGATTTTCTTTTTGTTTTCCTCCTGTCTTTTTGGTTAAAAGGGTAAGAGGGCAGGGTTAGGGATTGGATAAGTTTTAGGGTTGAGGATAAGGACGGGGTTAGGGATTGGATAAGTTTTAGGGTTGAGGATAAGGACGGGGTTAGGGATTGGATAAGTTTTAGGGTTGAGGATAAGGACGGGGTTAGGGATTGGATAAGTTTTAGGATTGAGGATAAGGACGGGGTTAGGGATTGGATAAGTTTTAGGATTGAGGATAAGGACGGGGTTAGGGATTGGATAAGTTTTAGGATTGAGGGCAAGGACGGGGTTAGGGATTGGATAAGTTTTAGGATTGAGGATAAGGACGGGGTTAGGGATTGGATAAGTTTTAGGATTGAGGATAAGGACGGGGTTAGGGATTGGATAAGTTTTAGGATTGAGGGCAAGGACGGGGTTAGGGATAGGTACTGATACATACGCGCCCTTAGCCAAAAACGCTTGAGGTACGTACGTACAAATAACAAGTGGCTTATTTTTTCGCCTTTCGTCGGCAGTTCCGAGGCCATAATATTCGTTCTCCTAAGAGTTTCAGTTTTTTTTTTTGTATCACAGCCAATTTTTGCTAGGGGCGCATGCCCAGCTGCTGTGCAACAAACAAACAAACAAACAAACAAAAAAAACAACGCCAAAATATCCAAAACTTTGTATCAGCGCATGGTCACTCGCCGTGTACTGGGGGGGGGGGGGTGGCTGTGCACATCACCGTTCCGGATGACGTAAGTAAGGCAAACTAATTGTCCATGTGTACTGTTATCTCTGAAATCTACGTTTTCCTCTGATATAGATTAGTTGATTTCATAACTAAAACGCAAAAATAAGACAAACCCTCCTTTCAGGAATAATTTCTTTCTTTCTTTGAATTTAGCATGTGACATGACACTGATCTGACCTAATAAGACATTAAATTCTAGTATCTTCTGAGACGTCTAAGATTGTCAATTGCTCCCTACACAGCTGGTTTCATAACAAACAAACAAAAAACAAACCAACAAACACTTTTCAGGATTATTTTCTATCTTTCTTGACGTGTCTTTCTGAAGTTTGGCATGTGACATGACACTGGCTTGTCCTAATAACATATTGAATTTTAGTACTTTGTGATGCATCTTAGAATTGTCATTTGCTCGCTACAGACTGCCTGTCCAAAGCCCTGTCTCACTATTTGAAAATTCAGATTTACAGCATTCGTTGGTGTTGTGTACTTTGAGTGGGCAGCAGCGCTCACTTCTTTTGGATGGGGCAGTTGTTAGGGGAGCGTATGGTAATCACAAAGTCAAAGAGAAAATACTGAGTTGCCTTCACTGTTGAGCAATGGCTTTTTGTTTGAATCATTAAGATCCAGTTAAAGCCTTTGGATGGAGATGTCTGTCCATTTTGAATGTTGTTACAAGCACGTACGCCCCCCCCCCCCCTCCAATGATTTTTGCGCTAGGGGTATGTATTTTAAGCCTTTAGTGACTCCAGAACTAGAGAGCTCCTCCGGAAATACTCCTAACAACAGCCTTAATTAATTATTCTTTCAGATTTTCTTTTTGTTTTCCCCCTGTTTGTTGGTTGAAAGGGTAGGGGGCAGGGTTAGAGATTCGATAAGATTTAGTGTTGAGGATAGGAGGGGGTTAGGGATAGTTATGTGCACGTACGCGTCCCTAGCGCAAAACGTTTGGCGTGTGTACATACAAGTAACAACAATCTTTAATTTTGAGAATTTCTTTGTTGTTGTTTTTTTTGTTTTTTTTTAAAGTGAGGGAAAGTTCACAAGGGTTGAAAGATAGGCAGTGTTTTGTTTCAAGAGTACAGACAGTAGCTTTGATGGCACCATTTTTAACTTTCAGATATATGCAGAGAGTTGAATGGATATTACAAGAGAAAAAACAAAACAAAACAAAACGCTGAAAACTCAAGGGTCACAATGGAAAAAAACTGTAATTAAGACACTGTTTCAAGGCCATTTGCCAGTCGGCCCAACCTGTGCATGGACAAACTAGTTATTCCCAAAAACGCTGTTTTGTTTTAGTTTTTTTGATGAAACGAGCTATAGAAAGTTATTTGTGTAGTGGGAGAATAGGTGGGGGAGGAATTGTATATTAATTATATTTAACTTCTGACTGAATGTGTGGGTAATGCATTACATTCATTCTTGTCACTGTCTGCATTTACTTACTGAATTGAACAGGTGTCTGTCAGGGACACAGCTGTGATATCCTTACGTGAAGAGTTGTTGAAAGTATGAGAGATGTTGGTTATACATCGGTTAAGCGAATTGGGTTTGTTTTTCCTAGCAACTCAAGTTGGTGATGTGGCAGAGGTCGCGGATTCGAGTCCCGTTGGCGTCACTTGTCTTTCTTCTTTCTTCCACACACGCTTTTCTGAGCATTGACTGGACGTTCATGTCTAAACACCTCTTCATTCTCTGGTTTTTAAAACATATCTTAGATTTAAAAACAAACAGTGAGCATTATGGACCATGTTTTTGCCATCATCCATTCGAAGCAGTAGTGTTTCCTGATGTAGTATGCTGTTGTTAGTTTTCCTAATGGATTGTTCTGACAGTGTGGGTGTGTGAGTAATGTTCTTTTTTGCTGGTAATGTTGTGTGAGCAATGTGCGTCTGTGCGGTGTGCGTTAAAGACCTGTACGCCTTAGATATTGTATACATTTACTGTAGTACTGTTACTGATGCTGCGACAAAACATTCCTGGCAGAAGGATAATAATAAAGTTATATCTTATCTTATCTTATTTCAAATCACTGGTGCTACAGAGCATGATTTTCGTAGTTTTTCTTTAATATTTTATAATCATATTTAAAAGTAACCGTTTTTTTTTCGTTCCCACATCACAGTGAATTGTACATGGGGAGTAACCATTATTATGTAATACTAGCTGAGGTCCCCGGCCCTGCCCGGGATAAATTGGTTTGAATATTAGTTACAGTTCTGGATGGTTATTATTGACCTGCTTCATCTGGCCTGTTCCTATTTGTTTATTTTATTTTTGTTTGTTTGTTTTTAAATAAGTCTCACTGCTCTGCCTTTGTAAGTTGACACCCTGCGCATCCCGTGCAATAGCATGATTTGCGCAAAGGGTTAGTGTGTTTGATAGTGAACACATCGCAGGAAGTGATAACGAAACCTTAAAATGGCGAACCATGACTCGAAATAGATCTAAAATTGGGGAAACAATAAATTTCCTATAAAAAAAACTACACCGATTTGAGACTTCTATTAAAAACTGTGCACCCTTACGTCCATTCTGATGCACCGTATAAAATTTGAAGTCTGAGTGTTGAGTGGTTCAGAAGCCTTTTGCAACGAAAAATCTCAAGTCCACAAATATATATAGATCTAGTATAGATTACAGCCGTGTCTTTGTGTTTCACATCAGAACATAGTGTTCACGCTGGGACATGTAATGTATGACACATGCCTCATCGTGGACGAGACTCAGTGTCGAGCATCGATCTCTGCCTACATATTACACATGTTCTGACCTCATAAATCTCGTGACCTGTTTTTTTTTTTTTAAACTTCTTAGTGGGAAATCTCAGTGTGATGATGCATGCCCGATCCATTAAATTACACGGTCGTACGGCCGAGGGCTGTAATTAAGGGTAAGGCCACACAAAATTATAGTTGTTTTTTTTTGTTTAAATACGTCAGTTTTCCCACAGACTGAATAGTAATTATATATCTGGTAGATATTCCTATTGTTAACTGTTTTTTTTCAATGTCACCAGTGCGTACGAATGTTGAGCAAGAGAAAGCGTTTTATATGGCGAGGTGAAGAAAGTTTAAGGTTAAATATTGAGCAACATTACCTCTGAGTCGTCATCCATCGTGGAATGATCTTTGATCATCGAACATGAACCAGACAAATTTTAATTATGATATCATTGATTAGCAAAGGTAGGCATTATACCTTGTTTGTTTTTTTAACCAAGTATGCTCAAATTGTTCAAGATTTAAAAAAAAGAAAAAAAATCGAGCTAATATAGAACATTGTTATGAGGGCACGATATGACTTGCCCTATTGTTTTAGAATGTTGCCGGGGGCGATTAGTCTAATTACAGAGCCAAATACAGAAAATACTGAATTCTGTTCACTGTTCAGCAAAGGCTTATGATGTAAAATACTACGCGCCAATAACGGCTTTGTCTAATGGGAAGTGCATACTTGGGGGCGAATCACAAAAGATACCATAGAAATGCATAGACAGTTGTTCTGCGCCGAAATGACACCAGATTGGGGGCAAGTATTTATTGACGGTAAAAAAAAAAAAAAAGCAACAACAACTGAGCATTTTCCCCCTACATCTCTTATCAAATGGTCAAGTTGAAGTTCAAAGCTCTCTGCTCAACGCGCCTCGACGCGCACTGAATGATTTTGATGGGTCGACTATTGTGGATGGAGACGCCATGACATTGAGTTTAAATTTTGATGAGAGCCCGAGCGCCGACCAAATTGTTGGATCTCATTAAAACTCAATGTGGTGAAGTCATCATCCAACCAGTTTGCTAATTAAAATCGGCCTGTGTGCGTCTGGCCTAACTCTTGCACGCCACAGTGAAACGGGTCAATGGTTTTTTGCGGTTAAAACATCCCATTAACGCATTCATAGTTGATTGTAACAGACGTCGGCTCTGTCTGTCTGTATAAACAGTTGGTTGCAATGACGTAAACAAAGGGTTGCAGAATGCATGACACTCCTCCCGCATAATCACAATAGCGTTTAATTGCTCCTTAAATTCCCTTATAACCAGCATTTCTTCAGGTTTCACCTTGTTGCACCAGATGCATGCAAATGTGCATTGTTTACCCCATTGTCTGGGATCAGGGAAGGTTTTGCATGTCAAACAAAGTGATGACTTTCACCAGTTACTCTTCATGAATGATCCAAGTTAACGCCAAAATGATGCAGTTTTATTCTCTATCATATATTTCTGGGTACTGTAAAGGTCCCACAACCAGTCAGGGTAAACTCCCGTGCCACCCAATCAAAACACATCAAATTTGGCCATCAATTTTTTTTTTTTTTGGATAGACTTTGATTGCAAGCGGTGATGGCGTCAGGGGAAAGATATTACTTCCTGATGGCGAAGAGAGACTTTGCGAAAGCATGAACATGTATTTGATAGTTAGTTTACAGAAAAAGGGGGGGTGGGTGGAGAAGAGCGAAAGCCCGCCTATTCTGAACAAAGCGGGGGTAAAAATTGTAATTAATTATGGACAGAATAAAGCTTATTTATAGTCGATAAGTTGATTACATTCGGTCCAGCCAACCATTAATTATATGTCATGTAGAGTGTCGTGAAACCTTATGACGATTTCTGTTTCCTGCCGAGATGAGGCCCGTAGTGGGACGAACATGCCCAAACTCGCTGTTTCAAAATATAATTCAGATACTGAAGGTTTAAGATGGTAGGAACAGTGTATGAGCTTCATGTCTGGTGCAAACCAACGATGACCCACAGGGAAGATAACTACCTGAGTATGTTTCTCCCTCTGTTTGAGTTTTATTCTCCTGTCCCATCCCCGCCCCCCCATTGCGCTCTCACATCACATTGTATTTGGTTTCTCCTCCTAGACAGTATATAAAAAGTTACCTTTGTTGACAGCGCTTATCCTTGTTCGGCCTGCTCTTCAGTTGAAAATCTAGAAGAGCAGGCCGAACAAGGCCGCTGCCAGGGCAAAATTCTAAAAAAAACTAATCTCCACCACAAAAACAAAAAAAAACGCACAGGAGCAAGAACAAGAAAAAATGAAACAAACAAGAAAAGGTGAGGTGTAAATGCTAAGGGCAACGAACCGCCTGAAATAAAGAGCTAAAACACAGACAGTACTTTTCACCACATGCCTCATGCGCATGCCCAAACCTGTGACTGTACAATTGTGATTAAATCGGCCCGCCGGGTTCACTTCGCCTCCCAGGACAATTTATGCAGCAGGCTCTGTCATCTCACTGATTGCGAAATATCCCACGTAGACGAACATGTGAATTAACCGGGAACCCAAGTTTTGGTCATCGCACTTTGGCATTTTATGGCAAATTGGCTCGCCGTGCGTGTATGGACGTCATTTGAACCTCAGAAATGACGTCAAATGTTTGATGAAAATGGTCGATGAGCAGGGAAGAAATATGTGTGGTTGACACGCCTTGGTCAAATAAGAGAAGATAACATAAAATACGATGAGAATCACTTTATTATCCCATGAAAGGACATTCATTTTCATAGAGCGTTTAAGCGCATACTAAATGATACACACGTCTTGCGTATCATTGCATAAACATGCAATAACTTAATAAGAGACGTAGCACATAAAGTAACACGGCATGAAGCTAATATCATACGACAGGGGTGACCAAACTTGCTTAACGTAAGAGCCATATACCATAAACTTCAAATGTCCGAGAGTCACAAGATAATGAAGACAATTTACTCACACGTTTTTATTGTTACATACACATTTTGTTACAAAAATGTTACATAAGATAAAGAAATACATGTGTGCATCAACATTAACTCGTGTATGCAGTATTTTTTAAACCGTTAATTTGTATTAGTTTCAGTAACGACAAAGAACACATATTTACAAATGTGTTTTCAAAATAAAAGAGCTCAGCCATTACAGTTCCATGAGCCGCATATTGCTTATTGAAGGTCAAAGAGCCGCATGTGGCTCACGAGGCGCGATATGGCCACCTCTGTCATATGGCACAGATCTAGCTAGAATGCGTTGTTGGGGTGAATTGCAGATGGTACGAACGATCTTCTATATCTCAATAACTCCCAGCCTTCCATCTTAGAATGGGAAACAATAAACAAACAGGCCACAGTGATACTCTCCAGACCCTTCTTCACCCGTCTGGCGAACTTTTCACAGTTTTTTTTTCTCCGTTCCTATAATTATTATTATCATCATCATCATTATTATTATAGTTGCATGTGTTATTATTATCAGTGAATAAATTCTAGTTAGCTCCTTGAGCTGAACATTGAAATTTGACTCCTTTTTTCAGCGCCCTGCCGTTGTTGTTCGCTATCTCCGCTTCTTTTTCTATTTACGTCAGTATTTTTATCAGCTTCATCCTTATTACCATTAGTGTACAGATCCATTCCCTGAACTGATGAAGAGATTTGTTTAATAATAAAAATAGTAATGATAATAAAATCCTCCTAAAACAAAGTGGATGGTACATACGAGACTGCGCCACAATAACTGATGCGGACTGCTGGGCGAAGTCGTCAAACAGAATAGGATGACGTGCAGCTTTGATCTCTCTGTAGACACATGTAGTATAATCTATTTCATCAGTGTGTAGTTTAGTAGCTGAATTAGCTGCGGTTAGCGAGACCACTGCCGTTTGTTCGTGTTTCACACTGACTTACTCCATGTAAGATAATGATCTGTGAAATGATTAGGAAACCTGATACCGGATCTCACGGGTTGATGACGACCAGGCTCTGTTTCTGGAATCTCTAGACGTGCTGCCTTCCATCTCTCCCACCTACCTATCATTTTCGTTCGATTTTCCGGCAAAATTTCATAACCATCATTAGTATCTCTGAATTCTTCACAACGGTCGAAAACGTACGTCGCAGAACAATCTATATAACTAGGAGCGAGTTTTTATAGCCGATGCCGAGCAACTCGACGCGTGGTTTTCGTCCAAATTTTCTCTTAGAAAAGTCTAGTTTGCGTTGTAGTAGAGTGGTATTTCCTACTATGCTCAGCGATGACAGTTTCCTGTGTTGAGCCGTACCTTGTTCACAGGCGTATAACCGGTATTTCTGATCACCGCTTTCTACCATACAATTACGGGACCAGCCAGCTTCCCACAGATCATCAGTCGCTGCGAGAAATGGCATGATATTGGCTTACATTATCCTTGGCTAGCCCTGCTCTGCTCTGGTGTGACTGATTGTCAGTCCGTCTGTCATTGCCCAATCAATGACGATTGTCTCTGGGTCTAATGATGGTGAGATAACTCTTTCTGCGGAAGATCGTACAATTGGGTTACAGAATGGGCGGCCCGTGACATTTCCTGATTATTTTATCATCATTACTATCATCACTGGCGGACCAGTAATTATTTTTGGGACCCTGAAGCTCGAACTGTTATGAGACGCCTTCGCAATCAGCAACAGTAGGGGAACATCCAACATTCACTCATTAAAAAGATTTCTTCAGGGCCCTCCGGGATTAGGAGCCCTGGGGCTTAAGCTTCATTAGTTTCATGGTAGATCCGCCGCTGACTATTCTTGTTATTATTGTTTCATGGCGACTGAGATTTAGGAAGAACGGAAGCCACATAGAGTAGATCTTCCGGTTGAGAAACACTGGTGTTCAGTTAGTTAGACGAGTAAAAAATCAATGTAAAAAATGAATCAGATGCAGAAAAACTTTGCAACAAGGTTGTTTGTTGGATACGATTGGGGGAACGCAGAAGAAGAAGAAGAATAAGGATACGATTGACAGACCGACAGATAGATAGATAGATAGCTAGATAGATAGATAGATAGATAGATAGATAGAGAGAGAGAGAGAGAGAGAGAGAGAGAGAGAGAGATAGATAGATAGATAGATAGATAGATAGATAGATAGATAGATAGATAGATAGATAGATAGATAGATAGATAGATAGATAGATAGATAGATAGATAGATAGATAGGTAGATAGATAAGTAGGTAGGTAGAAAGATAGGAAGATAGGTAGGTAGGTAGGTAGGTAGGTAGTAGGTAGGTAGAAAGATAGGTAGGTAGGTAGGTAAGTAGGTAGGTAGGTAGGTAGGTAAGTAGGTAGGCAGACGGACAGACAGACAGACAAGTAGATAAATAGATAGCTAGGTAAAATGTTTATATGTCCAATCATCCGGCTCTTCTTCTAACCGTCCATCCATTCATCCATCCACCCTTAACTCTCCCCATCGCCTCCCCAATTCCTCTATCCACCCAACCATCTGTAAGATATCCGCCCGTAAAGGTACGTTCAGCCAAACCAAACAACGGCTGTGTTTACTAGAAACCTTGGTCTGGAACTACCACGCGGACTGTCACAGGCATATGATACCTATTTGACATTCAAATATCTCACAACAAACCCAGCTCAGCATGGATACGGATTCAAAAGAGATCAAATAAATTCAAAACACAGAGAAAAGAAAAAGTGAAGGACCAGTAAAGGATAATGTCAATTTTCTTAGGCCTATGTTTCTTATTGCAGTAGGAAAAATAAATGAGTCAGCGCCTCACAAATTACGAGTTAAGTTCTTGTTTGTTTTGTCTCCATTTTCTGAAATAAAAAAAAACAAAAAAACTTACAGTTACCCCCCAGACCTTTTTTTTTTTTTGAATTCCTCAAATTACCTACCAGCAATCTCCGGGTGTCATTCAAATTTTGTTCTGGGAAACGTATGTTTACTTTTTTAATAAGTAAACTTCCAAACCATCTCGCCGCAGCTGTGGCATCTTCAGGGTTCACGTTTCCGTTTATATCTCTTATACAAAATGTAGTAACAACAATTACGAATCGAACTTTCCATGCACGATGCGATGGGAAGCAGAACTTCAGAGGTCCGCTTTCTAAATGGACGCTCTCCTTACTGAACTAGTAAAGCCGTCAGATTCCGTCTTTGGAATCAAATAAACGCCAAGCTGTAATCACCTGATCCAGTGATCTCTTGTGGTCTACGGTCAGTCAAAACTTGGAACCTCGTTAAATCTTAGGCAGTGGCTACGGTTACGGCAGCCGGTGAACACAACTCACCATTTTTCATTGTTCGGCTTTACTCCCGTTCGTACAGCAGCGCTTTCTTTCTTTGTTTTTTTCTATTGGGATATGAGCGTAATCTGCCGTAAACCTAGCCACTGCCTAAATCTTAACTCAACTCAAACGTGGTATTTTACATAGAAAACTATAGTTTAGGAGTGAACAAAACTCAGTATTTATTCTGTTTGGTTTTGTAATTAGACTACTGGAAACAGCCTCAAAGTTTAGTATTAACGACGTTCAGAAGCCGATCGACGACAAAGTGCAAATTACGTCCTTGAACACTGTATTTTTCAGCTAACCGAGTTTTCCCCTATGACCTGTTTAGACTACATTTGCCTGTCACGCGCGTCCATCAGTGCAGGATCTGTAGGATCTCTGCTCATGTCTGTATTTAGATGATACCCTCTAACCCACCAGATTATTTCATCTTCGCCACAACAGCATCCGTTCCGACCCAGACCACATGTAATCCTCGGATGTAACATGAAACAAACTCATTATGAGACATGACAAAATTGCATCCCTTGCCTTGACGCCACTGATGTCACCACAACAACAAGGGTTCTCACACTGCTCATCATGTAAGACCAGATAAGACCAGATAGAAGCTGAGAATCACTTTATTATCCTAAGAAGGAAATTCAGTTTCAAAGAGCGTTTAATGGCACACACATAGTATACACATCGTCACCTTAGCTCTTGTCTGCTCCAACTCCACTTTTTGCATATCTGAGAAATTCGACGGGGCTTTACTATTATGACAAGGAGTTAGAATAAATCGGAACTGTGAAACAGCTTGATAAGTGCCACAATGCATTTTAATCAAGTGTCAAGGAATGTATTTACTGTATCTCTTCTACATACTGAAATGTCTCCAGTTTGTCAGAAAATGGAGACAGAACAAACAAGAACTAAGGTTGTGACATCTTAGGCATCAATAAACAAAGACAAAATTGGGCAAAAAGAAAAGGTTGTATGTTGCAAAACTCCGCGTGAGAAATAAAACCCAAACAATACAAAGCAAACTAAAGAGAAGACAGAAAATACACAAATTTTTCGGCTTTCGCCTTTTTAAAGTAAAAAAAACCAAACAAACGAACAATAAAAGACTTCAACAGGAACGAAGTGAAACAGTTTACTTAGTGTGTGTGTAGCTGTTTCACTTCGTTCCTGTTGAAGTCTTTTATTGTTCGTTTTTTTTTTCACTTGAAAAAGGCGAAAGCCGAAACTTTTGTGTATTTTCTGTCTTCTCTTTAGTTTGCTTTGTATTGTTTGGGTTTTATTTCTCATGCAGGGTTTTGCAACATACAACCTTTTCTTTTTGCCCAATTTTGACTTTGCATATAGCCCTGCTGCGACCCCACAGTTTTTCTGTGGTTTTTACCAATAAACATATCACAGCTCAAAAACAAGCATATTACATAACTGTGTATTCTCCCCGATTACAAACTTTTCCCCTCAAGTGTCATTTAGTGATGAAGAACAAGATCCGTAGTTAAACACTAGGGACCGAAAAACAAAAAGCATTACTGAACCTACTAAGGTGCTAATCCTGCAATATAATTATCAGGGTTAACAGCCTGCCAAGCTTAGCAATGCTTTTCCATAAAGCCCTGGACTGAGTCTGAGTTTGAGTTATGAGAAATCACGTGGACACGATAACGGTCACATAGTGCTAGGAAAAAGCAAGACGTTAGGATATGAAAGAACGATAGGACAGAAGGAGACCTTGCTTAGAGGACACGGTGGTCTAGAGGAAAGGTGCTCGTCTCTCATGCCGAAGGTACCGGGTTCAATCCCCGGGGGGTGCAGGTATGTTGGCATTTTTTTCAGGGGGAAAAATTCCTGTCCCTGATCCTATGATAGGTAGGATCGAGTACCCAGATAAGGACGAAAAACTTGCACGGCCCGTGGGCACGTTGCTCGCGTTAAAGATACCTGGGCAGTTGAAAGTCGAGAAGAGCAGGCCGAACTAGGCAAACTTCTAAATAAAACTAATTGCAATCACAAAAACACACAGAAACAAGAACATGAAAAATGAAAACAAGAAAAGTGAAGTGCAAATGCCAATATCAACGAACCTGCTGAAATAAAGACCTAAAGCACAGGAGACTTTACTGGAAGCGCCCACTAACCATCTGCTATATAGCTCGAACTGTTTGCACAACAGTCCGCCACATTGCAAGTACATGCAGGCGGAAATTAAATGACTAAGTCATGCACTGGAACACGGAGAGGGTGAGAGAGGGACGCTGGGAAGGGGGCGGGGCAAGAAATGGAAGGAATAATTACATGTAGATACATTTTCGTGAAATTAGCATCATAGACATCTTCGGAACGAAAGCTAGTACTTAAAATGCTTATATAACAATTATTTCGCTGTTCATCTCTTAATCAGCGACATTTTTTACTGTATTGCTTTGTGACTATGGTTTGTTTTAATGTTGTTTCCATATCCTCTACGAACAGCCCAAAAGACGTTTTTGAACAGCACAAAATATCGTCGGGTATTTGCCATATCGTTGAATGTACATGTTTGTCTTTTCGAGAAAATGAGGATTGAAGTTTGGTGGGCAAAAAGGCCAAAACGCAGAAAACATTACATCATAAACATAATGTCTCGAAAAGATTTTAAGTGATTGGAATGACACTTCTACATAACGAAATTAGGAGTGAGAGACCCACTTTCATGACAAAACATCAAAATCGGCAAAATGTCGCATACAACAATATGACAAATAACTCTCGATATTAAAGACATAAAATCAACTCACAATGTTTTGAACATTACCATTTAGTTCACAATTGCTCTCATCAGTTTGAAACGTCAGAGAACCCCCAGAATGATATATTTTGAGAACCCCTGTCCCCTAAAGACAGACTGTTCCTTTCGTGTCCTTCCTCCTCCCCCCCCCCCCCCCCCCCAATCTCCCAAGATCAGATCCTTTTAATTTCTCATCCCGGTATGTCTGACGGATCTAAATGGCTTCCTGTTTTGTTTGATTTGGATCAATTTCGCATCGCCGCTGGGGTCCTCTGTTGAAAAGAACGTTGCCACAGGAAAATGCTTCATTTCTATTCCAGGTAACGAAAACCACAAGAACAAAAAAAAAAAAAAAAAGGACCCATGATTATTTATCTTGTTTATAGTACAGAGATGGCGCAAAGCAATATCTGTTATCTATTTGACTGTTGAGATGGAGATAGAGAAATGCGGCCATGAACAGTTTTTAGCAATATCGTTTTCTCTTCGAACGTAGATCGGTGCGATTTTTCTTCTTCTTCTTCTTCTTCTTCTTCCCCCCCCCTCTCTCTCTCTCTCTCTGTCTCTCTCTCTGTCTCTCTTTCCCTCATTATTAATCTATGCAAGTCATAATGACGTCATTCAAATATGTTTAATCCCCATCTCTTTCTCTCTCCCCTCACAAACTCAACCGTTTTCTTTCTTCTTTTTTTTATTTTATTTACTTGCTATAACTTAACTCTATTTTACACTCGGGGTATACCAGACCCCAGATACTCTTTTCATCATAACACACATCTGGAACTGGTGACAGTAACTTATACTTACCTACAGGAGAATTTTCTTAGCGTTTGAGATAGATCATAGTTATCCAGTCTCCTGACAGAGTTGAGGTTTCTGGCAATCATTCCCACATCTTTGTTTACCCAGTAACGGTGTGGTCCTCTAACAAAATTGTCATCAAATTAGTTTCTTCTGTGAAAAGTATTGCTGGGCACGGTTCCGACACCAGTATCGACTCTCCAGGTACTGACTTTCACCTTGCGACTCCGACACCAGAATGTGGTACCGGCACTAGGGCCGACACTGTGGCGGCTCTCTAGTTTTCCATCTCTTCACCACTGCCTAATTTATATTTAATACGTGTAAACATTACATTGAAAATTTTTTTAATATTTAGAGAATTATTTCTGCGTCCCCCCCGACGCGACAGTATCAGTAACCCACACTAGATAGACAGGAGAGAGCCAACTTGAGTTTGACTGTTCACCTTTGCATCATGCAAATTCTCAGTGTCAGTCTCCGAGTCGACACTCATGTTGGAGTCGTGACGTTACTTCTCGGGTCAGTGTCGAGGTCAGAGTCGACACCAGTGTCGGAACCGTTAGGAAGGAGCCGCGATGTCACTGGAGTCGGTGTCAGTGTCGATTCCAACGAGAAGTTATGATGTCGGAGCCTGGAGTCGCGACACTGAAAAAAATGCTGATGCCACCGACCCAGCCGTTAATGAATTAATAATAATAATAATAATAATAAAGTTCATTTATATAGCGCATATCCAAAGATGCTCTATGCGCTTTACAAAACATGCAGAAACAGACAAATCTCATTCCTAGCAACTGACAACACACACAAAGACACACACACACGCACAAACACTATCTCTCCCTCCTGTCTCTCTCTCTCTCTCTCCTTCACACACACGCACAAAACACCAATACATATCAGACTACACATCAAAGTGTTTTCTTAAGAGATAGGTTTTCACTTCAGATCTAAAAAGTGCCTCGCTTTCTATATTTCGAATATTTGGTGGTAAGGAGTTCCATACAGCTGGTGCGCACACAGAAAACGCTCTCTCTCCAAATTTTTTTGTTTTAGCAAATTTAGATTCTAGTAGTTTTTTATCAGAAGATCTTAATGCTCTAGATGGTTTATACGGATGAATAAAGTTTATAAGATAAAGAGGAGCATTGTTGTACTGACATTTGTGGCATAACACTGCAATTTTAAAATCTATCCTTGCCTTTACAGGGAGCCAATGAAGACCAATAAGCAAAGGTGTAACATGTTCTCTTCTGCGTTGTTTAAGTATTAATCGAGCAGTATTGTTTTGAATTCTCTGAAGTTTGCTAATTTGTTCTGCTGGAAGGTTTTTAAGAAGAGAGTTGCAATAGTCGAGACGAGAAAAAATGAAGGATGAAACCAAAACTTGCATTGACTCTTTAGGGAGTATTAATGATAGTTTACTTAACCTACGTAATTCTAAATATAGTGATTTTGACAGGTTATTGATGTGATGTACCATTGACAAGTTGCAGTCGAAAATAACACCAAGATTCTTTGCTTTCACTGATGTTTTAATCATTTTTTGCTCGATAGTCATTTGACCGACGTTTATGTCAGGTCTATTCTTACCATGGCATACTAGAATTTCAGTCTTCTCTTCGTTCATTTTCAATTTATTTTCATTCATCCACGACTGAACTTGAGAGATACAGTTTTCTGTCTTGCTCACCAGCATGGACACATTTGATGGTTCATCAGAAACATAGAGCTGGGTGTCATCAGCATATTTATGATAGTTAACATTACAATTTTGAATAATTTTGCCTAAAGGCTGTGTGTATAAAGTATACAGTAAAGGACCAAGAACGGACCCCTGCGGGACTCCGAACTGTAATGGGAATTCTTTGGAAAAAGTGTGGTTCACATAAATTCTTTGAGTGCGATTTTGTAAATAGCTTTCAAACCAGTTTAAAACAGTTCCAGACAAACCAAAAGCGGCACTCAGTCTATTTAAAAGAATTTTGTGATCGATAGTGTCGAAAGCGGCACTCAGATCTAGCAAAGCCAAAACAGACACTTGTCCCTCGTCAGCAGCACATAGTAAATCATTTTGAACCTTCAGCAGTGCTGTTTCTGTGTTATGACAGGGTCTATAGGCAGACTGGTAAGTTTCATTAAGATTATGCATATCAAGGTGATCTTTCAGCTGATGAATTAGTTTGATGCGAGCTCAAATATCGATGTGACATTCTGAAATACTGAATACGACTTGTTCACTTAATCAGCTCAGATGTCTTGTGTTTTGTTAAAATATTAATTATAAACTTTCTAAGCTCAGGGAGACTCCACAGCCATTCATTTGCCGCTTTGTGTTAATGAGAAAGAAACAACAGCAAAAAAATAATAAAAAATAACACCACAGGGTGCATAAAGACAATATACTGCAGCCAAACAATAGTAACAGAATACTCTGCATTCAGGTGGAGATCCCTTTTTATTGATGCTGATCGGCTGGTACAATGCGCATGCCCGGGCGATAACCTTTGAGCAGCCAACACAAACGGACAAACAATGAATGAGTTTTTGTATCGTTCGATTATCTGCCCTTTGCCATTGTTGACAGTTTGGGCCATGAAATAGCCAACCATGTTTGAAGTGGATTCGGGCAACATTGTTCTGGCTTCAGATAATGGCTTCGTTAATTAGTATTTGGGCGGGGGAGGTGTGAGGAGGGTGAAGAAAACGGGTGCTGGAGGAGTTTTTAGTTTGAAGTCTTGTATCTGAACGTGTTAATCTCCCCCTGAAATTCTCGCGGTACTGAAATCTTAACCCAATCTGGCAATTTCCGGTAACCCATGGCAATGCTTGTGAAGGCGTGCTATGTTGTTTGTTGGCCAGGGTTTTGTGCCACGAAAGTTCATCTGTGTAGTTGCTTTGGGCGTGCTAAGTTAAATTAATAATACAATTCTTTCACTGACCGTGATGACAATGTGGATGATAACTGACTAAAAAGATTAAGAATGAGATTGTTATTCTCTTCCATTGTATTGTAAATCGATTGATAAATTGATTGATTGATTGATTGATCGATCGATCGATTGCTTGATTGATGGGAATCAGAATCCTAGCATATCAGGCATCACCATAAGTGCTCCTCTCTCCGCTCCAAGATCCAGTTGAGGGTTTTTCTACTCATTGTCCCAGTGGCCAGTTGGTTCCATATTAAATTTTGTAGACTAGACAGCAGGATTACTATGGAGATAATTATGAAGAACTGCATGGAGAAAGAAGTAAAAATGAAGACCTAGAAATGGCGGATATGCATCAAGATGTAGTGATGCTGGCGACTTTAAGATTATACAGAAATGGGAGAAAAGCAAACAACACCAACAGCAACCGCTTTCGGCATGGAGCCATCAATACCAGCAAAAAGAACAATGACGAAAAATGTCAATAACTAACACAAGAACAACAACAAACAACAACAAACAACAACAAACAACAACCCCCCAGAAGAAGAAGAAGAACAGCAACAGCACAAGAGCAAGAAGAAAGGCTAAAGGAGAACACAAGAAAGTAAACTGTAGTCATGTAGTAAGGAAACTCTAGGGTTACACTGGGTTAGGATAAACACTGGGTTAGGATATTGACTTTCAAACTGGAGGAGGCACTTGGCTCCTAGGGAAGGACTTTCAAATCTAAGAGGAGGAGTTTTAGCCGGGGCAGAGGAGGAACTCCCATCTGGAAAAGGATGTACACGTACTCCGTGCATTGTAGATATGAAAGGAAATGCCAATTGATTGTTTTTTTTTTCATTTGACTGCAATTAATAAACAAATTTAGTTTCGTAAACTCTTTAGGTAATTACTGCTGTAAAAGTATAGTGGTGAAAAACTGTTCGATGACAATTCAAAATAGGGGCCGGGGAAGAATTGAGTAAACCTGAGATTGCAAGTGGAGGAATATGGCCAGAGATTCAGAGAACTACAGAATTAGACCTTCCAACAAAGGGAGGGAAGAAAACAAAGAGTAGAAAGAGAAGAGAAATGTCAGTGACGTTTAGAGAGGACAGAAGTCTAGACACTCAACAACATCAAAGGAATGCAGAAAGAGGACGGAAGGATACTGAGGAAATAAGACACTGTTATTGTTCTAAGCGAGAACACGAACGTTTGAGGAGAGAGATGATCTGGCATGCTTGTGAAGTCCTACGTAAGCCAATAACTACGCATATGCCCACATTATAGACGTAGTTGAGCAACTACACGTAGGGACGAACGTAAAAGACGCAGTAAGGCATCTGGCACTTACTACGGCATTTTTCTCTTTTGGTTCTGAATGAATCAGCTTTGCTGTCTCTGATTGCCAGATTTTGTAAAAAGAAAGGGAAACAAAATAATGACCTCAAGTCTTAATTTGTAAACACTCTTCTTTCTGATCTGTTTCAAACTTGATAAATTTTCAGAGGGGGGGGGGGCGGGGGGTGAGTGGGTAGGTTGGGGAGGGGGGGGGGCATTTGCGTGTGTTTTGGCCGATGCCCATGTACACTCTAGAACTTGTAAAATCTAAACTATTCGTCCCCTTAGACTGACAAGGTTCTTTCTCCACTTTTTGACTGAGTTATACACATTACACTACTTCTACGGACCTTCTCCATTGTGTGTCAAAGTATCAAACACATTCGGTGTGTAATTTGTCAGTACTGCTAAATAGAAAAAAAATATTCTTTTCCCTAGAAGCTATGATCCCAGACAACTTCAATCGTCGGTTTCTCAAAATTTGACTGAAGGGAGTTACAACCTTGTAATTGTCATTCTAAGGGGACATGATGTTTCTGCACACCAAATTTCATATCATTTCCCGAATAAAACATTACTAATGGAAAGTCCTTGGGCACTTTCAGGCTTCATCAAGCCAAGCGAGATTTTTCCCTAGATCATAAGACAATCAGCTATCCATCTGTGACCTTTTACTTTTCTTAACCCTTTGACTACTGACGCCGTGAAAGCCAAATTTTCCCAAGTCCAGTTTATATCAAGATTCACGTATTTCAGTTATTTTCGATGGTAAATATGAATCTTAATGAGACTATTGACCTATACTTAACAGCTAATAATGGAGGAACAAAACCTATAATTCATGCAGCAGTAAAGAGTTAGCAGCAATGTTATTTCAGTACTGAATGGGTTGCCGGTAAAAAAAAATAAATCTTTAAGTTGAAATAATTATCACTGGTATGTAATAGACTTTCATGCGTGTTGGGTTACATCTCCTGGCACCAGGGCCAGATTAAGACTTTCAGAGGCCCCAAAACACTTGAACGATTTTGGCGTCCCCATAATAATATATTGTGTGTGTAATTCAAAATATAACAAAAAATAAACAATTAAACATTTAAAAAAAGAAAGCAAGTCTTATAGGCCAGCAATTACTTTGATTTTTTTATTTATCGTCGGGGACAGTTTTTCTGACACTGGTTCAGCTGCACCATTTGTAGTTTTGCACCATATGGTCCATGGTAAATCCGGCAATGAAAAATTCCTGTGATTCCCCCCCCCCCCCCTTTCCTTTGATGCCCTAAGCACGTGCTTATTTTGCTTACTGGTTAATCCAGCCCTACCTGGGTCACACCTAATCTTAAGCTGAATTCTATTGAAAATCTCAAGTAAGGCTTTTCTGCTCTGAAAGGTTGCCGACACTTGTGAACAGATCCACCCACACAAATATGACCTTTCATATCCAACGGGGACATGAATATTTAAATTCTGCTGTCTAAATATTTCAGACTATGTGGTCTTGTCCACTGCATCAGCTCGGCTGGGCTATTTTTACGGAGAATGACGTATGAGAAAGTAAAACACTCTTTGCCTCTGTATACTTATCCACAACATCCGCTACTTTTACTGAATATGACGAATGAAAATGCACAACACTCTTCGCCCCTGTATACTTGGCCACAGCATCCGTTCCGCTCCGCTCCTCACCGCTATAGAGGCAAACAGAGTTTTTCATACGCTATTTTCCTTAAAATAGAGGATGCTCTGGACAAGACCCCTATCTCGATAGAACAAACTTATTTCATTGCTTCCCTTTTTATTTCTGTCCCCACCGCTATGACGTCACACTCACACCTTCCGCGTACAAATGGCACGGGTGATGTTAACGTCAACAGATCATGAAACATGCATGGCATATTGGACTTTGGGGAAACGCTACGTCACGTCAACGCACAGGAAACATGAAAGTGTCAATGCAACGTCATCCTGCTGGTCTAGACAGGCAAGGTGGTCGCCTCTCAATACTCTCATGCCGAAGGTATCGGGTTCGATCCACTGGTCGGTGCAGGCATGCTGGAATATTGGGGGGGGGGGGAAATTCCTGTCCCTAATCCTTTCTTGGTAGGATTGGTCACCTAGTCTTCTCGGATAAAGACAACAAAAAAAAAAACAAGAGGGCCCGTGTTGACGTTGCGCACGCTCAAGATACCTTGGCAGTTGGAAATCGAGAAGAGCAGGCCAAACAAAGCCACTGCTCGGGCAAAATTGAAAAATATAACAACAAACAACTGGTGCCTACCATAAAAACACACAGAAACACTAACAACAAGAAAAGGAACAAGAAAAGCGAGGTGTAAATTTGCTAATGACAGCGAACCTCCTAAAATAATGGCCTAAACTATCCCCAAATCCCTAGATTTCACTTGAGACTATCACGAAGGCTTTTTTCATATTTTAGCTTCCAGACAATACTCTCCTTGTTAACCTCCTGTTTTACGCCTGACTAAACCTCAGTATCTTGTTTGAGATCGTTAATGTGATCAGCACCGAACATTTTACAACTGTTTGGGCAAACTTAACAAGCCAGAGCCTTGGGGATGCCAGCGACTTGTAAGGCTTGTGTGGAACACGGTACAATCATGACTAAATGAGATGGATGAACATGGGGTGACCTCAGTTCTTGTTTGTTCTTTTTCCATTTTGTGAAAAAACTGATGATGTTTTAGTAGGTAGAAGAGATATAACAAGTGCACACCTTGATACTTCTTTAAAATGCGTGGCGGTAATTATCAAGCCATTTCACAGTTCGGATTTATTATCACTCCTTATTATAATAACTAAAGCGGCAAACGTTTAAGGTCGAATTTCTGAGTTGTGCAAAAAGTGAAATTGGAACAAACAAGACCTGAGATCGTGATGGGTTGAGTGACAGAGATTGAGAGGGAGAAGAAGCAGGACAGAATGTTGTCTGAAAAAAAAAAACAAGTGAGATATCGCTGGTTGAAGATCTCTGAGCTCTCATTTTTGTGGAATCGTTTCCTTGGCCATTTACTGCTCGAGGTGTACCACTTTCAACATCACATAGAAACGTTTTGCACGCTTTTCTGTAGAAGAGCTTTTAAAGAGATGAGCCGGAGCTGCGTGGGTGAGTGAGTAGGTGGGTATAGATGTTAAGCCTTATTAATTTGCACATGCCATCACGTAGGGTGTGTAAAGTGTCTCTCAACGTGCTAATATTCATCATTTAATGCACCAATAACAACCACACGTACACAGATGTACACGCCTGCAAGCACACACACGCGCAAATACATACTCACACATGCACGCATGCATACGTACATACATACATACACACGTACCTATTGAAGCCTTTATAATAAGTACATAACGTAACATCAAAAAACAAACAAAAAAAAGGACACCAACTACACTTGAAAAGATGTAAAGTCAATAATACACTTTGGGCCATGACAAGTTCGTGCTACGGGTTAACAATGGTAACCGGAAGTTGTCACATTGAACAGCTGAATACTTGAGCGCGCATGTCAAGCTTCAGCGAAGGCCAATGGGGAGAAAGTAGGTGTTCCATGCTGACATGGGTGAATTGTTGGCTTTCATGGGGGTTCGCGGCGACTCTGGTGATGAAGCATGTGTAAGGAAAGGTTGGGGGGGGGGGGGGGGGTCTTTTGTGTGGTTCATTGATCAGTGGTTTGGTAGATCAATGAGGGGTGGGATTTGAGAAAGGGGGTAAATATGGATGGAAATATGGATATTGTACTTAGCTGGGCATTACAGTCAGTTCTTAGTTGCTGTTGTTGTTTGTTCTTGCAAAGACCAACAAAGGGACATAAATAGATAGATAGATAGATAGATAGATAGATAGATAGATAGATAGATAGATAGATAGATAGATAGATACACAAACAGACAGACAGACAGACAGACAGACAGATAGATAGATAGATAGATAGATAGATAGACAGACAGACAGACAGACAGACAGACAGACAGACAGACAGACAGACAGACAGATAGATAGATAGATAGATAGATAGATAGATAGATAGATAGATAGATAGATAGATAGATAGATAGATAGATAGATAGATAGATAGACAGATAAATAGATAGATAACTCTATCCGACAATGTCGTTGTTATCACAATAACCACACAACATTCGTTGTTATCTTCCCGCATTCCTACTAACATAAAGATGACATTGAAACCAGTACCAGAACCAGGACACTGAAGCGACTGACGACCTTAATACTTACGTCGCCTTCACAGACATTGTATTCTCAGTGGAGCCATGCGCTCTGCGTCACTACACGTGCCCCCTTGCCTTGAACAAACTATTAAAACCGCACACTTTACGCAGTTTACTCTTAAATAGTTATGGTATACAAATCGATATCGCAATGTACCAATTATCCCAGAAAGGTTAGGAAGGCAACTACAGGTTTAATTGTGACTGGTATTATGTCTTTGGTGGCAAGCATGAGCTATGCGTGCTATGTGGTTTCACCCGCAATCGCTGTGGTGTCAAAAGCATAAACCTACCAAAAATGCGGTGCCACACCCTGTACCAGTACTCCAACTCGAGAGTGAACTTGACACAGTTTTAGGTAAACTTATCTCTGCATTGAACACTTCGGGAAAACCTACACACGTGAGCCGTAGACAGAGTAGAACATCCTGGATACCGACCGTAATCTTGTTACTATCAAATTACAACCCGCAAAACTAAAGTTACGGCAGACAACCAACTGTAGTCGTAAATGTCATTTTTTTAAAATATCTGTGGGATCCAACAAGGCTTGCAGCAATGTCAGTATGTGGTAAAAGAAAAGGTTGGATGTTGTAAATCTTTAAACAAATATTTAAACAAATTAACAGTTTTTTGCCTGTTAAAGGTCATATCATGGAAAGCCAGGTTTGTCTCCCTTTCTTTAGCCTTTTACAGTATCGTTTCTGTATTATTTCCAAAGCGAGGCTCCGCAACATAAAACTTTTTCCTTTGCGCATTGATAGTTTTTAACCGTGCTCATCTTGAGCTCGTGATAACTCTTGTTTTGTTTTGTCCTTATTCCAGTGAAAGTTTTTTTGTTTTCTGAAGTCTCCATGTTTACCCTGAACCTTAGGCAATCTTAGGCCATATCGATTCTCTTCATCCATGTTTTGTGCGGGTTGTGGGGGAATGAGGATAGGGGTGGGACTCGAGTGCGAGTTTGCGAAAATGTGAGTGGGTGTTTGGACTGGTGCCTAATTTTAGTGTCGGCGAGACATGGAAATCGATGGAAGCGTGACCATTATTGTTGTTGTCTGCTAAATCACCAATACTTAGCCCTTTCCGAGAACAATCTTTGGCAGTTTTGACATAATGTACACACGCGAGATCTGAGTTTTTTTGTTGTCTCTGACAGGTTTGATGGACAAGATAATTGTGGATATTGACAATTCCTGTAGTGAGAAGGTCAAACATGGACCCAGGCAGTTTGTGGAAGTTGTTACCCCTCCGTCTGTCTGTCTGTGTGATTCTGATCAATTCTCAAGTCTGATCTCAGGTCACGTGATTTCTGTCTCACTGAATGAACAACATCCGGGTTTTGTGTAGTCATCGCTACAGTTTCATGGTTAGGGCTAAGGAATCATTAATCTTTTTTTTTTCTATATTCAGAAGTCATTTAACTGGTCGCAAAGATCCACTGTGTTCTCTTGGCCGATGCATCTGGCCATAGTCCAGGTTAGGTCCAATGTTGATGGAACAAAAGAGTTCTGTTCCTTAGACACAGGTCGACCGGTCGTAACCAGAATGTGGCGGGGTACAGAAGGAGTGAGGGAAGGATATGTAACAAGACCGAAAGAACCCCACAAATATGGAACCATCCGGCCTCAGGGACCGTAAGTAAGCAAACTGTCGAATAGATCTTGGAGCGTGGAGAGAAGCACTTACGGGGATGCCCGGTGTTCTAGGATTCTGGTTCCTGTCATCAAATCGTCAAATCATCAGATCAGGTCGGGCGGTACTTATTTCCACAGTGAACCGGAGCTTTTTTCCGCAGTGAACCGGAGCTTTTTAGTTCCATTTGGTGTCAGGGATATAGAGGGCTGGAGACGTCCTCAGAATTAGGTCACATTTTCTGTGCCGAGCTTGATTGTCATCTGAACACTCACACTCTGGGACATTTTTGTCGGTGGTATGACCGGTGATAGGAGTGTGGGTGTGTGGGGGGCGGGGGGCGGAGTGGATGGGCGTGGGTGTGTGTGGGTGTGTGTGGGGGTGTGTGTGGGTGTGTGTGCGTGCATATGTATACACCTGTGCACGTGTGGTTGTTATTGTGGCATGAAATGATGAATATTAGCACGTTCAGAGACAACTTACACAAATTAAGCGATCGCGGGAGCAAATTAGTAAGGCTCGCCATCTTCACCCACCTGCCCACACACACTATAGATCGCCTGCAGACACTAAAAAAGTTTAAAATTCCAAAGATGTCTCTGAAAACCAAGGGCGAAAAATCTTTCTCTTTTCAGGGGCCTCAGATTTGGAATTCTCTGCCCCCGAAAGAGATAAAAAAAAATGTATGACATTTAAACATCAGCTGACGTGTCATCTTTTCACATTCTGAATGTCAGTCAAGTTTGAATTTTTTTCTGAACATGTGTATGTATTGTGTGTGTGATTTAGGATAGATATGATATAAATGTTGTACAATGCTTAGAGCCTGGTTCTTAATGGGGTGGAGCGCTAGATACATGGTATGCGTTGTTATTGTTTTCAGGTCTTTATTTTAGGAGGTTTCGCTGCTCTTGCCATTTACTCCTCACTTTTCTTGTTTCCTTTTAATGTTTTTAGTGGTCGAGTTTTGTTTTTTTTGGCTTTAAATTGTTGCCCGGGCAACGGCCTTGTTAAGGCTGCTCTTCTTGATTTCCAACTGCCAGGGTATCTTTAACGTGCTCAACGTGCACACAGAGCCTCCGAGTTTTTCGTCCTTATCCGAGGAGACTGACTACTTGATCCTACCTACCATAGGACCAGGGACAGGAATTTTACCCCAAAATTCCAATTTGCTTGCACCGGCCGGATGCTTGTGTTGTTATGTATTATTATTATGATGTATGCTCTCCCATGAGCCAAAAGAAAAAATGAATAAATAAAATAAAATTTAAAAAAACGACGGCAGGAATACAAGTGCACGAGTCATACTGTAAAGGAACTAGTGGGTGAATATACATGTAAGCACATCAAACTCCGCGACTACGTTATCGAAGGTCATGAAACTGTGCGCTGCCTCAAATTTTGACGACAAATTTAAATGAAAGGCGTGGACACGGAAGAGATCTAGGCCGACCCTGTCCACAACTAGTGGCGAATCTACGACGAAACTGCGGAAGCTCAAACTTCAGGGCCCGTAGACCTGGAGGGGCCTTGGAGAAACTTTTTTTTTTTTTAATGAGTGAATTTTGGATGTTGATCTAGTGTTGCTGGTTGACATGGGACTCCATAACAGTTCACGCTTCAGGGTCCCCAAAATATAGGTCCTTCACTGCCCCCCGAATTGCACTATATAATTTCAACAGCTGCACACAGAGCCCACCTAGATTCGGTCCGTTTATGTAGTGCAATTCTTCTCACCTAAAGCGCCTAGTGGCTCGTTGATCGAATTCGGCGGCCTTTGTGTGGCTACCCTTATGTCCAGTGATCATGCAAGTGTACACGTGCTGAACATTCGAGAATTTGCTGCACAGGTCAGGACGACAAACGACTGATGAAACATGACGTGTAGACAGGATGTTGACATCAGCGACTCGAGACCGACATTTCTGTCATATCATAACACTGGGCAAGTTGCAGCCCAACGTAATATTATGGGACAAGGACGGTCCCGTTTTTTGTTGTTGTTTTTTTTGCACGGCCGCTGAGAATTGGCACTTCCAGAGATTAGCTGTAATTCAGAAAAGAAGAATTAAAACTCTTAGGATAAGAAAAACATAATAGCCTTGGAACTTTCAACGAAAGATGCAAAATTAAATTCAAAATTTCGTAGGAGCACGAGTCCTGTGACGTCAAATGAAAAAAAGACTGTTGTTGTTTCTACGTAAGTACCTGAGCGTTTTGCGCTAGGGGCGAGTACGTATAGGTAACTATCCCTAACCCCGTCCTCATCCTCAACCCTAAATCTTATCGAATCCCTAACCCTGTCCCCTACCCTTTCAACCCCCCCAAAAAAAAGCAGGAAAAAAAAAGAAGAAAATCTGAAAAAATAATTAATCAAGGCTGTTGTTAGGAGTATTTCGGGAGGAGCTCTCTAGCTTTGGAGTCAAAAAGACTTTAAAATACAGACCCTTAGCGCAAAAAAACCCAAAAAACTTGGGGGACGTACGTACAAGTAACAGCAATCTGAAACAAACCAATGGGTGGATTTAAACGAGAGAACGAAGCTGTTTGTCTTTCAACACCACACGACGAAAACGATAAATGCAAGAATCTAAAGTAAAGTGATCTTAAGATGTGCAGTATAATATCCTCCTACACTCTACATAAGACGAGTACCAGATGTAGGTCGAACAGCCGCTTGTAAATCGTCCTGCCAGACTATCAAATCAACTTTTCATGCCCATAAAAACGCCACGATAATGGAGAAAATGTCTTCTCGTCATTGCAGAGTGGATAAACTAGAGGATATACGAGGTCACTTTCACCTTTTTTGTCTCTCTCTTTCTCTCTCTACGTTTTATTGTTGTTTCCTGTCCAATCTATCTATCTATCTATCTATCTATCTATCTATCTATCTATCTATCTATCTATCTATCTATCTATCTATCTATCTATCTATCTATCTATCTGTCTGTCCTGTCTGTCTGTCCGTCTGTCTGTCTGTCCGTCTGTCTGTCTGTCTGTCTGCCTATCTGTCTATCTGTTTATCTATCTATCTATCTATCTATCTATCTATCTATCTATCTATCTATCTGTCTGTCTGTCTGTCTGTCTGTCTGTCTCAGAAATTTAAGATCAGCGTGACCATGATGACAGCCATACTTCTATCCATCCCCAACCTTTGTCCCTCTCCAGCCTACCACGGTAATGATCAATGAAACAGAGAAACAATAATAATCTGAGCATGGCTGAAACAATAGCAACGGAGAAATGCACATTTTGGTCAATAGAGCTGCACCAGTGGTTCTCAACCATTTCCAGGCAATCGCCCTCCTTGGGCTCCAAATGCTCATTCATGCCATGCCCCCCCCCCCCCTCACCAAAAATCACTACTCAATTGATCAAACCCAACTGATGCTTTACACAAGAAGACAGACTGCACGCATTATGATATTAAGTTTCTTAAAGTTTTATCCGTGACATTCGGTGTTGATTATTCATTATAAAACAGAGCTCGTTCTTTATCAAATGGACTGAAAAAAAAAATTTCATAAAACCTATTCATGCATGCTGTTGAACAGGTCATTAGCTGCCTTGTATTCATCTCCAAATGTTCTCCATTCTTGTTTTCGCACCTTCCCCCCTCCTCCAATCGCTCCCCTTTCATCATTTTCGCCCCCCCCTTGACGACATTTTCTTCGTTTTTGCACCCCCCCCCCTTCCGTACCCCCTAGAAATCAGAACATTGAGAACCACTAAACTAGACGGAAAGAGACATAAGGGTAGCCACACAAAGGCCACCGAATTCGGTCACCGAGACACTAGGCGCTTTAGGTGAGAAGAATTGCACTATATAATTTCAACAACTGCACATGGAGCCCGCCTAGATTCGGTCCGTTTATATAGTGCAATTCTTCTCACCTAAGGCCCGGCGCGCACTATCCCGTTTCGCCTGCTGCTCGGCGTGCAAACGCCGATTTTTGCTTGTTTGGTAAGGAGTTTACAGTGCTGCACACCACGCGAAAGATTGCTTGCATTGAACGGATGGTTAATTTTAACATAGTGCGCGCCGGGCCTAAAGCGCCTAGTGGCTCGGTGACAGAATTCGGCGGCCTTTGTGTGGGTAGCCTAAGCGAATGAGGACTACTAACCCAGACGCCCGCAACAGTTCCTAGACAGCCTGATAATTTGAAGCGCTACAAGCGGACTAATGTTGACTGTGAGACAGAGAAATGTATGGACACGCACAGGGTAGGGTAGTGAGCACAAGTCTTTTGTCTAGTCAACATTACAGGCTATTGGGGCCTGGCCTTAGGGGCACGGACTGATTGGCCTGCCGAGAGACTCATTATGGTGGTGAGGAGTGTGTGTGTGTATGGGGGGTGGAGAGTGAGGGTGGATACAGAGATAGTGCTGGAATAGGGTAGGAGAGGTCCCTTGTGAAGCCCCTCGCCTCCCCTTCTCCGTCTCCGATTGGGTGATAATAGTGTGGGCTTTTTGGGTCAGGAGAGTTATCACTGTCATCACTGATGTAGGGCCTGTTTGGAAGGGGAGGTGGAGGGCGGAGGACGTGAAGTCCTAAGTTGAGTATACGAGACTGCCCTTATCCCCTCACTTACTCACTCATGCACTGACTGACTGACTGACTGACTGACTGACTGACTGACTGACTGACTGACTGACTGACTGACTCACTCACTCACTCACTCACTCACTCACTCACTCACTCACTCACTCACTCACTCACTCACTCACTCACTCACTCACTCAATCACTTACTCACTCAACTCAACTCAAGTCTCTCAATTCAATTGACACATTCAGCCATTTCGAAATTCGTCGCTCACACTCAAACATTCACTCATGGATTCACTCCTCTACTCAATCATTCAGTCACTAATTCTCTCATTCATTCATTGACTCTCTTCACACATTACTCACCCCCAGCTGTCCCATCTCCTCTGTCATTGTTAAATTTTTCCCCTCCCTTCGCACATTCCAGACTCCCCCCTCCCCCCCCCCCCAAAAAAAAACCATCTATATTATAAACCCTCAGCCACATTCGCATCAGCTGAGCATGTATAGGTAGAATGCGCATATCCACCATCTTGTCTGTCCGGACCCACTTAAGGCGTCGCGAACCAATCGGCGGCGAGTTCACTACTGTAAACAATGACACGTGTGTATACGCACATGGGAGACGTTCGGTCAATTCTTTCACTTCCTTTCTCTTGTTTACACGGATGGTGGGGAATCGGACCAGTTTGGATACAGCCTTTCCAGCCCTGTCACAACAGTCAACTGCAATGCAACCAGCAGGCATTTTAACTGCTTAGACACATCTCGAAGTTACACTCATCAGCTGATCCACCGGCCATGTTGTTTGGAGGAAGTACAAAACAAAAACTCTGTGACGTCATGCGCATTCTACCTATACTGGCAAAGATGTTTTTTTTTTTTTTGTTTGCCCATCGGATGAACATGACCACTGGCAAAGATCAGCTGTAATGGAAACATAGAAAAACTGAAAAGTTTGGGAAAACAATATATCATGTATCGGTTTGGAACTTCCGAATTCAAAAAATTCAAAATTCCGTAGGTGCACAAATTCTGTGACGTCACGTGAAACAAATCAATTGCACGCGCTGGCTGCTCGTGCGACCTTTCGATGTTTATCCCTGGCGTCATCCCCTGGTCCCTGGTTCCTCCCTTGTTTAATGTCACGCTGACAGATTTGTACTTTCAAGCCCAAAGTGTGTAAATAGAGACCACAGCACGTGTGCCAGCTAGGGCCGGGCGGCACCGGCACTGTTTCAGTGCCGCGACTCCAGATTCCGACACCGTAACTTCTCGGTGGAGTCGACACCGATTCCGACTCAGATTCTAATGGCGCCACGGGTCTTTGCTGAAAGGTTCTGACCATAGAGATAGAGATGTAATACAACTAGATCTCTGGCTCTCACTGGTCGGAGGAAAGGAAACTGACGCTGCCCAGAAAGTCCGGCCGCCTTTGTTTAAGCAGTGTACTATAGGTAGAATGCGCATATCCACCATCTTGTCTGTCAGGACCCACTTAAGGCGTCGCGAACCAATCGGCGGCGAGTTCACTACTGTAAACAATGACACGTGTGTATACGCACATGGTAGACTTCGCTCAATTCTTTCACTTCCTTTCTCTTGTTTACACGGATGATAGGAAATCTGACCAGTTTGGATACATCCTTTCCACCCCTGTCACAACAATCAACTGCAATGCAACCAGCAGGCATTTTAACTGCTTAGACACATCTCGAAGTTACACTCATCAGCTGATCCACCGGCCATGTTGTTTGGCGGAAGTACAAAACAAAATCTCTGTGACGTCTTGCGCATTCTACCTATATCTACGGTTCCGACACTCAGGTGCCGATTCTGACCTCGAAGACTGACCCGAAGAGTGACGTCACGACTCCAACGCTAGTGGTCGACTCCGAGACTCCGACACTGATCCTAAGAATTTGCACGCTGTAAAGGTGAACAGTCCACAGACTAATAAATTAACCAGACTGGAAACACGGGCTTCGGGCTGTGTCGTTTTTTACGGAATTTCCCGAGCGACGACTGTATAACCAACATGGCCGCCGCTCGGGAAATTCCGATTCTAGTTCTATCTGCAGTAGAAATTTCTTTTCATTTGTCAAGATTGGTTGTACATGTATTAATTTCTTGGTGCGGAACCAAACTTCCGCGTTCAGTAGGCGCGTCAAAATGGTGTCATTCAAAATTGTAGCTATGCTGAAGCGTCGGTCGCTACCTTAAACCTAATATGGCGGATGGTTCATGACCTTTCGCTGTTTTGTGACGTCACACAATGGGATCATCCAGTCTGGGTATTTTATTAGTCTGTGGAACAGTCAAAACTTTGGTTGGATCTCTCCTGTCTAGTGCAGGGCAATGGCACGGCAATGTACTGTCGGGGGGACGCAGAAATAATTTGCTAAATATTTAAAAATCTTTGTTATGTAATGCATACAGGTATTCAATATAAACTACACAGTGGTAAAGAGAAGGAAAACTAGAGAGCCGCTGCAGTGTCGGTACTAGTACCGATACCGATACCACATTCTGGTGTCGGGGTCGCAAGGTGAAGGTATCGACCTAAGGAATCGACACTGGTGTCAGAAGCGTGCCCAGCACTATTGCCAACTACTCTAGACAATGCACGTCTATAGACACAATTGTTGTGCAAATGCTCTACATTTGTTCCATTCTCTGGCAAATGAAAGTGCTGACAAAAGGGTATTGGTTGCTATTAGTTTAACATCTGTTTAAAGAAAAGAGCTGGTGCTTTGGACTCGCTCTGTGCGTTTTGATAACTTCCTGAGATAAACAGAATTATTCTTCTCTTTTTCACAGCAACATGAATAAATTGAATGTAACATTTATGGGCCTTTGTATGAAATAAATAACATGGCTGGAAATTTCAGAATTATTTCATGTAAAATCGCAGGACGTATTGTGAAACAACAAATGCTGAGTCATAGTTGTAGCTTGATGTATAAGATGACAGGCTGGGTTCTGTTTTCTTTCTGTGACATTTTTCTTGGTGACCCGTTTCATTTGCAAATGGCACGTGCAGGGTTTGTTTGTTTTTTTAATGCTCAACTAGATTTTATAATGAACGAGCGTTCAAACAAATTATAATTGATTCAGGACTGAATGTTATTCTAGAAAATGAGTTCTAATGCCATCATCTTCCACTCTAACATTTCTGCGACGACAACAATACTAACAACAGCAAAAAAGACTTTAGAAAATGATTGGCCGTTGTCATAGCAGGTTCTGTCCTCTTGACATTTGTGCCTCCTAAGACTTCAATCGTTTTTTGTTGTTGTTTTTTTTAAATCAGACTTTCTTCTCCAAACTACACATTATCATTGTGTACTTTGCATAATAACACGCAGACACAGTATAAAACCCACAGCATGCACAAATGCACTAAGCTGGTGGAACACTGAGTCAAGTCTGTCGTATGACTGTTTTGTCTCACTGCGCGAAGTCTGTCTTTCAGTCTGCTGACTCAAGACAGTTTAGACACACCCCAACTAGTGAGGCAGACATGTTGGAGACGCACCAGCGTATGAGGCTCCGTCTAATTGCTATTGTCCACAGCATCCACTCCGCTCCACGTTTTTTTTGTGTTGTTTTTAACGGAAAATGGCATTATGAAAAAATGAAACACTCCTTGCCTCTTTTGCGTTGAGGAGCGGAGCGGAACGGATGCTGTACGTCATTGTCCGTAAAAATAGAGGAGCCGAGCTGATGCTGTGGACAAGAGCAGCAACTCCACGTCTCACTAAAACCGAGGCAAAACACTCGATTCAGTGCGCCACCAGCTTTAACTGAACAGTTAGCTCACGGAAACAGCGAATTTCTTTTTACTCGGAGGAACAGAAGTTTTGTCGATCTTTTCTCAATGTTTCACTGAGTCTGCATTCACATGGGGAATAATTGCAGATCGTTGTTGCAGTTTTCCATTATTCTGAGCCGCGTTTTTTATTTTCTATCAGAAAGAAGCACTTTTATCTCTGAATTTATAATTTTTTTTCCCATTCGTCAATTCTCTGAGAATGTTTGTGATTAAGATCTCTTGTAAAGCTTTTTTTGTGAGCTTCGATTGGGAGCAACGGTTTATTTAACCTCTGTGTTGTCTTAGATTCAGAGATTGTCTGATATATCCATGTTTGGATTCGAAATGAACTGTGTGTCAATAGAGCTTAATCCTCTGTAGTCCAGTCCGGTGTTCAGTTGCACGGTGGGCTATATTTAATCCATGTGAGGAAATGTTCCATATTCGGTGTTTGGACTACTTTTCATTTTTTTTTTTTTACGAATATTTTTTTTTCGATAAATATTTATGTTCGGGCCACTCGCATCACTGCTGCTTCATTGTACAGGGCACGAGTTCAGATCAAACATTTCTTCATTTTGATTATTCCGGGTGGCAGGTAGTTTAAAATTCATTCCAGAAAACGGCCCGGCTTGAGGAACTCTTGGAAAGTACAACAAAGAACGAATCTCTTGTGTACTCACATCTTGTAAACTGAATCCCCCCAAGTTAAATGAAAGTTTTTTTATTCCACGAGAGACAAAGACTAAACAACAAAAATTATATACCAAAAAATGTAAATAAAAAACTCCATCTTCTATTCCACGGTTTGAGCCTCTTCCCTTTGGCATGGCAGGCCAGTTCCAAAGCCCTTGGTCATGGGGTCGAATAAGCTATTTATGGACAAACTCATTTCTGTATCTTATCTTATTCTCAGACGTTCTCCTCACATTTATAAGACTTCAAGCCCTTTGCTGAGCTCATACTAATGATACGTCATTTGACAGTATTATTGTGTCTATCTCCATAGAGTCGCTCCATACTTTCCACTGCGATCGATAGGCCTTGTTAAGTATAATCTTATTATCTCAACAGCTTATAGCTCTTTAATTTCTTCCCCTTTCCATATAGGGTTCATAAGCTCTCTAGTCGTGGAAATCATTGCTTTCTTGTCTGCTATTTGTGGCTTCAGTTTGATTATCTATCTATCTATCTCTCTATCTATCTCTCTATCTATCTATCTATCTATCTATCTATCTATCTATCTATCTATCTATCTATCTATCTATCTATCTATCTATCTATCTACCTATCTATCTATCTATCTATCTATCTATCAATTTATCTATCTATCTATCTATCTATCTATCTATCTATCTATCTATCTATCTATCTATCTATCTATCTATCTATCTATCTATCTATCTATCTGCCTGTCTGTGTCTGTCTGTCTGTCTATGTATATAACATCTGCCTGTGTGTCTATCTGTCTGTCTGTCTGACTGTCTGACTGTCTAATCTGTCTATTGATCAGCCTGAAGTGCTGTAGTCGAGGTTCTGAATGTAATATTTATAGGAACACTACGACAACAGTGAAATTGCTAAGAGACTTTCAGGCTTTATTCAGCTTAAGTAATGTGCGTGCAACATTTGTAGACAAAGTATTAAATGTACGTAGAAAATGTCCTACACACAATGTTTATCATGAAAGGACAAGGCATTTGTCTTAAACTTACATTTTCTACCACTGAACGGCTCATGTAGTGATATTTCTCCAAACAATACAAGACATGGTCCACAAATAGACTACCAGCCGCCGTGCCAAAAGACTATCTTTATCACTGGCATTCTCACCCGCCGTGCATTTGGCGGGGGGTGGGTGTGAATGTGTGTGTAGGGGGGGGGGGGTCTGTGTAAAGCCTTAGGGTCAATCCTACATTTTCGGGTGACGAAAAATAAACCAACATTCACACTCTGCGGTCCTGAAGAAATACAATGCTTTTGCCAAGGCCGAGCTAGATACACTGAACATGGGAAACCATTAAATTTAACGGGTAATATTAAAAAACATTGATCTACAAATCGTATTGAATTTCTCATAGTCTGTTTACCGAGATTTCCCTTAATCGGCGAGGGAGTAAATGACAAAATAAAGTGTGGACCATTAAGTGCCAGTAGATTGCTTTGTGCACACGCAGGCATTCTCTTGAACTCCAAAGGTTAAATGTGCATTAGTACTCCCATTTGAGCGTCACCCATAGACCTGCGATTTTATTATATTTTCATTTCAGTTGAATGTAAAGAGATTCCGTATACAGACAAACTATTGATAATCAATGGAAGTAATCAAAAGTTGGTAAACTTTCGATGGATAATCAATAATTCAAGGGTTACATCAATTGTCAATTAAATGTCACCGTAGGGCCCCAGTTCAGTATTGATCTCGTCTAACCTCAAAGTCTGGGCGTGAAAATTAATCATGTTTGTCAGTATACTTTTTTGCTTGTTCTTATCTCCATGACATTTTAGAGTTTCAAAGACAATTTCGTGTCATTTTTCAATCGGCAGTGTCTATCTATCTATCTATCTATCTATCTATCTACCTATCTATCTATCTATCTATCTATCTATCTATCTATCTATCTATCTATCTATCTATCTATCTGTCTGTCTGTCTGTCTGTCTGTCTGTCTGTCTGTCTGTCTGTCTATTTATCTATCTATCTATCTATCTATCTATCTATCTATCTATCTATCTATCTATCTATCTATCTATCTATCTCTGTCTGTCTGTCTGTCTGTCTGTCTGTCTGTCTCTCTATCTGTCTATCTGTCTGTCTGTCTGTCTATCTATTTATCTATCTGTCTGTCTGTCTGTCTGTCTGTCTATCTACCTGTCTATCTATCTATCTATCTATCTATCTATATCTATCTATCTATCTATCTATCTATCTATCTATCTATCTGTCTGTGTGCCTGCCGCCTGCCTGCCGGCCTGTCTGTCTGTCTGTCCGTCTGCCTGCCTGCCTGTCTGTCTGTCTGTCTGTTTGCCTGCCTGCCTGCCTGTCTGCCTATCACCGTCACTGTCAGGTCAGTGTCAGAAAGCAATCCTGCAATGACAAGACGACATAACGACACCCAGTGCTTGAATGTTGGACGACTGGAACATTGAGGTTTCGCAGATGGGAAGGTGTGGTAAATGAGAACCAAAAACAACGACAACAACAAAGTGAATAACTAGGCGCCTCATAATTAGTCACGACAATGGCGGTGACTAAACTGTACAAAAACCCTACCGTGACAACGAACCAAATGAGGTCTGACTTTTCGTAGGACTTTTTGTAATTTAATTAAAAGTGATCCAGGTGGCAGTCGGCACCTTGAAGAGAAACTTCTCTATTAGTGATGGTAATGGCAGAAAATTAAAAACAACATTACTACACATTTCTGGGAATTCCACCCCACCCACCCCCGATTAACTCTCTTGTTTCGAAAAAGTAGAAAACCCCGAAAGAGGAGACAAAAATGGGGGAGGGAGGGGTGGGGGATTTTCATGGCTGTCTTTCAATAGGGGAAGTGAATTTTCATTTGATGTGGCGTCACCACTTTCTGCGTTCCTACTTATTCCGGGGGCAAAATGTTGTCCAAACGCTCTACGCTTCTATAGCGCTGACAGAAGACGATGCTCCTGAAGCTAAATTATAATGGAATAGGATATTGCTCCCAAATAAAACAAAATTGTTCGTGCTCAGGCCATAGCCCCCTTTGAACAGGGCTAATTCGTGTAGGCTTAGTTGCCCCCGGAAGTCATGAGAGAACTATTTTTAGTATATCCGGTCCACATTCCCGTTCCCTATCGTAGGAAAGCTAGACGGGTTACGGTATGAGGGAACGCGGGAAGGGAGTGGAAAAAGAAACACGAGAAGCAAATGGAATTTTTTTACACCAGGAGAAGGTAAGATGAGGGCGATGCCAGTCCCTTGATTCTATGAGCGGTTCTCTCAACTGGGATCGGTGAACCTCCGAGTCAGTGGCGTGGCGCTGGTTGCCCGGGGCAAGACAAGTACTGCTCCCTCTGACCCGTGAGCTTTTAGTACATAGTTTATTTGCACCGACATGTTGAAAAACTGTGTAGAATGTTGGAACATTGGGAGATTTTCTGCCTAAGGGGGAGGGCGCGTTATTTTTAAACAATTATTTCTAATTTAATTTTTTTGCTTTTGAAATTTTGCGCCCCCAAAGAATTTGGCGACCGAGCCAACCGCCCCCTGCAGTCCCCCCCCCCCCGCCCTCTCCACGCTACGCCACTGGTCCGAGTGGTTCTCAAAGGGTATGGGCTTCGGTGGACTTGTAGGATCTTTACTTAATATGACGTGTTTATAATGTTTACAAATGCATTTATGCGCCTTTTTTTTTTAATCTACGAAGGAATATCATACATTCTGTTGGTTTGTCAAAAGTTGTCGTGACCTCCAAGCAGTGTTGGATTTAGGGTCCGTTCGGCCTTAAGCTGTCTAAAGTTTGGAGGCCAGTCGTTAAAACGTTACACCAGAAAGTCTTACAGTGGTGTGTACCAGAACAGGGCCTTGGGTGGCAACAAAACAATTAATTAGAAATATAGCACATATCTATTCATTTTAATTAAAGTGAGTGTACCTGGCGAAATCGGGCTTAAGGTAAAAGAACAAATTCGTGGGAAAACCCCTCCAAATGGGAAACAGTTTTCTATTGAAATTGACATTTATTTGCATAATGAAAGATCAGCCATTTCTCTGCATTCAGTTAAAATGGTTTGCTTGAAAATGACCAAGAAATATTTTATTTTGATTTTTTTTAAAGGTGTAAACATTTAATCCTGATTTCACTGGGTTCACGCACAATGAGTAAAATTTTTAAAGCCAAGTAAAATATAACTATTGTGAACATTTTGTGAGCCTCCCGTGGATCCTGAGGCCTTAAGCTGTACTTTGTGTAGCTAATGTCTGACTCCTATACAGCCTCCTAGAATTTAACCCTTTACTTGCCAATGCCGGAAAGTTACAATTTTCATATTCCTTGTTACTTTCAGATAGGATTACTGCAGTCCCTTCAAGTCGTGAAAGTGAATCTACATAGTGAAATATGTCAATTTTCAATAAAAGATTTCCGCTTTTCTATAAATTTACAAGCTGTACTACAACTCTCAACCCACGAGTTTGCACTGCTGGCACTGAAAGGGTTAAGACAGTTGGAGCGAGCCGCCAGAAGCACAAGGGAACAGTGACTCTTATCAATCTCATTGTCATCTTGAAACGGGAGAAAAATGCACACTTGAGCACGCTGAGCGTGTTCGTTGGCGCGGCTTTCCGGAAGTTGCGTGTTGCATGATGCGGGCCGAGGGTGTCCCTTTTTTTTTGTCCTTTGATTGTTTTTTGTCTTGCAATTTTTGTTGTTGTTGTTGTTTTGTTACTTTGTTTCGTTGGTAACTTGCGGTGTGTCTGGAGTTTCGTTTCTTTATTCCTTCGTCTTTGTTTGATGGCTATTGTTACATGACGTACGTACCCCAAGTCTTTTGCCCTAAGGGCGCATTGGTACACGTATCTATCCCTAACCCAGTCCTCATCCTCAACCCTAAATCTTATCCAATCCCCAACCCTTCCCCCCTTACCCTTTTAAAGGCTTTAAACCCCCCCCCCCCTAGCGCAAAACACATGGGGGGCGTACGTACAAGTAACAAAAATCTTGTTTGACAGTCGTTGCTTTATTTAGTGTGTATAATTCTACCAAATGTGTGTGTGTGTGTGTGTATCTGAGTGGGCGAGTGGCTGGGACTGTCATCATGTTTGCGTGAAGTTTTGGATGTCTTCTTCGTGTATGTTCGTCAGTTAGTTTTAAATCAGGCTTATTTTCTGAAAACCACATGGCGCAGAAACGGTTTGGTTCATCTCTACAGGCAGTTCCAGATTCACTTTACAATTTTAATTATCTGTGGAATATCATCCCGCCCCCAGCACCTCCCCCAGTTCCGTGCCGAAACATTTTCATCACTAGCCCTACTCCGACTTCGAAGTTATCGCTGACTTTGATTATGAAATCACCGAAGCAGACTTTAGTGTGAAATTCAAATTTCTTCTGTGGAATTTTAATCAGGGTGAATGTTCCCTCGGCTTGATTTTAATGTTTTTGCCCTCACACAAAGCTCGTAAAAACAATACTGTATAATCTACCTCGAGTGTCTGTGAGCGCTCTGAATCCTTTGATGCTTGCGTACGGAGATTCGATCTAAAGCCTTTGTTAAGCGATGCGCGTTGCGTTTTGCGTTGTCTGTTCATGTGTGTTGTTTCACGCCGTATTTACGTTTTCTTAATGTTGAAATGAAGGGGTATTTCCCACTCATTAACCACTGAACTACATCCTGCCTGCCCGGAGTTCAGGGTGAGTTTTTGGCTCAGCTTAATGATGCACGTTACGGTCACGCTTCTCGCCAGTGGCAGGTAGGATTGAAGTTTTGAAATGTAGCTACTTTACATACAGGTCTCGATCTTGCTAGTTCACTAGAGCATCATAGAAAATATACAAAAAAATAAAACAAAGGTGTCACAAACTAAAGGGTGGTATGTCTGTTTCAGGAAAGTTCCTCTTGAAAGATCAAGGTTATTAATTTTCACCGAAGAGGAGTGCGAGAAAGAGTAAGGTGGGGGAAGAAAAGAGAGAGACAGATAGACAGACAGACAATCAGACAGACAGAGAGAGAGAGAGAGCAGAAATATGTAACAATTTTGTTTAATTTTGTGTTAGTGATGAATGACTTTTCGCTACGATCTTTATCAACTGAACACCAATAAGTGATATAAATTATTGTCTATTATTATGTTATTATGCTGTCACTACGTGGAACTGTGACTGAACAGTGAAGGGAACAATGACTCACCCCATAGTATATCAATTGTTTCATGCTCTTTTTCATTTACTTTTCCTCTTTCTCTTAAGTATAGAATACATCGGTGGTTCTCAACGTGGGCGATCTCGACCACTTCCTCCCCCCACCTCCCCCCCCCCCCCCCCAGCGATTTGATTTCCACAGGAGAAGGGGGCGAAAACGAACAGGAGGGTGGGGGGGGGGGAGACAAAAACGATCATAAGAGACGACAAGTATCGAAAATATGAATGTAAGCGACGGGGGTGGGGGGGGGGGGGCGAAAACATGAATGGAGGATTTGGGACAAATTCAGGGTAGCCCCAAACTTGTTCAATAGCATGCGTAGAAAGGTTAATGAACATAAAACATCCATTTTTTCAGTGCATTTGATAAAGAATACTTTCTGTTTTCTAATAAACAAACAACACGTCCTAATTGAAAAATCTAATATCAGAATTTATGTGTAATCTGTCTGCTTGTGAAATGTATCCGTCGGGTTTGAATAGGAATTGGGGGCAGGGGGGTATACGTGGGGAGAGAAATTGTGTGGGGGTGGGGGTGGGGGCCATGAAAGAAAATCTGGAGCCTAAAGGGGGCGATTGCCTGACAAAGGTTGAGAACCACTGGAATGTATCTTGAAGGTCGATGGCTTTGAATGGAGCGCTGTTGGTATTTCCTCCGGTCGATATTTGTAAAAAGCTTCAGGTCGATTCTCTGTGCTCAAAGAAGAATACAAATACTAATACAAAAATAACAACAGTAAAAGAAACTTTTGAATATGATACTGTCGGTATCTGATCTGGCCGCGACACAGTGCCAGGAATAAAAAAAAACGTTTAAATTCAAGACTATTGGTATTTGATCTGGCCACGACACAGTGAAAGCAACCCAAAAAACTCTTGAATGTGACACTGTTGGTGTTTCATCTAGCCACGACACAGTGAAAGCAAGTAAAAGAAACTTTTAAATGTAATATTGTTGGCGTCTGATCTGGCCAGAAACTCTAAAATGTAACACTGTTGGTGTTTGATCTGGCCAGAAACTCTTAAATGTAACACTGTTGGGGTTTGATCTGCCCAGAAACTCTTAATTAATGTAACACTGTTGGTGTTTGATCTGCCCAGAAACTCTTAAATGTGACACTGTTGGTGTTTGATCTGCCCAGAAACTCTTAAATGTAACACTGTTGGGGTTTGACCTCCCCAGAAACTCTTAAATGTAACACTGTTGGTGTTTGATCTGCCCAGAAACTCTTAAATGTAACACTGTTGGCGTTTGATCTGCCCAGAAACCCTTAAATGTGACACTGTTGGTGTCTGATCTGCCCAGAAACTCTTAAATGTAACACTGTTGGGGTTTGATCTGACCACTACAGAGTGAACGCAATAAAAGACACTTTTCAAGATAACCTTTTTTGGTATTTTTACTGGCTGTGACACTGAAACTTGCTAGGCTCTTCCAGCGTCACCTTGCTAGAAGCCAGCGTATATAGACAACCATTCCCATTTCATTTTACAGGTCAATTACCAAAATCAATCAATGATGCTGTACAAAAAGAATTCATATTGACAAAAGTTTTGTCAGATTCCTGCGCTTCTTCATCTCACCCCCCCCCCTCCCCCTTCAAAACTGTAGACTTAACAACGTAAACAAATGGCAGCATCGATCCAAGCCGTATCGATCCAACAAACATCAGCAATACCTCTCTATAGTCTGATCTCATTGTTTCTCTAGAACTGATGGCATCCAGCACACACAACTCTGTGTATCGATGACTTTGGACAAACAACGTTTAAGGCGTTGATGGCAGAGTAATTGAATGCTTGATTGATTTTTCTCTGTCGTATCGATCTCGGCAACTGCGTATCAAAACTATTTTCCTACAAATACGCTAATATCGCTGTCTGTTTGGAGTAAGGATTGTATAAAGTAAATATGCCCGCCCAAAGTTTTCTGCGATCTTCAAAACTGTTTTATAGCCTGAATACAGTTGACATCATCAAATTAGGGGACACGTCGGTTTAGAGTCAATGTGCTCGCCTCTCACGCCGAAGATACCGGGTTCGATCCCCTGTCGGTGCAGGCATTTTTTTTTGGGGGGGGGGGGGGAGATCCTGTCCCTGGTCCTATACTAAGTAGGATGGAGCACCTAGTCTTCTCGGATAAAGACAAAAAACTCGGAGGGCCCGTGTGCACGTCTGCGCACGTTAAAGAAACCTTGGCAGTTGGAAATCGAGAAGAGCAGGCCGAACAAGGCCGCTACCCGGGCAAAATTCTTTTAAAAAAACCAGCAACTAATCCCTGCCACAAAAACACACAGAAACAAGAACAAGGAAAATAGAAGAAGAAAAGTGAGGTGTAAATGTCAAGGGCATCGAAGCTCCGGAATAAAAACCTAACAACAACTGACATCATCGAGTTTCCGATTTTCCACCCATCTTTTTCCTTTGTATGACATTAGAAAATCTCCATCAGACAATTTCCATTATACCGCAATTTTATATAGACATCAATGGATAGAGGAACGGGAGTGTGGACCGGATATACTAAATATAGTTCTCTCATGACTTCCGGGGGCCACTACACCTACATGAATTAGCACTGTTCAAAGGGGACTACGGTCTGAGCACGAACGATTTTGTTTTATTTGAGAGTAATAACTTATTCCATTATAATTTAGCTTCAGGAGCATCGTCCTCTGTCAGCGCTATAGACGCAAAGAGCGTTTTCGACAACATTTTGCCCCCCGGAACAAGCAGGAACGCCGAAAGTGGTGACGCCAGTTCACGTGAAAATTCCCGTTCACTTTACTGACGGATCGCGTTATGGGAGCAGAGCTACTAAGGTTTAATTGAGACTGTATCAGTTCCTATGCTGTAGCGGAGAATAGTTTTGCTGTTGTTTATTCGCTTACATCACTGTTAGTCAGATAGTTGTAGAGCTGTCGGATCTGTTACCCTGCGGTTTGTGATGATCTACGTCACCATTTTGTAGACGTCCAAGAAACAGCGTAGTTTCAGACAGACAGACGGAGAGGCAGGCAGGTATGCTGATAGATAGATAGATAGATAGATAGATAGATAGATAGATAGATAGATAGATAGATAGATAGATAGATAGATAGATAGATAGATAGATAGATAGATAGATAGATAGATAGATAGATAGATAGACAGATATTTCAAATCGCCCATCATGGACTAAGCTGAATCACTTACCATCTCACAGCCGCTTTTCAACACAAACTGTGATGTTTTTGTAGAGTTTTGACATCACCAAAGATGTTTTTGTAGATGGAGTGTTTGTCTGAAAGAACGGCTGGATTTACCAGAGGTGGGTCGATGGATTGTATAAAGGCCTCACTGTTTCTGAGTGTCTTCAGTTCTACTTGGGTAAAGTGGCTGTACGCTTTGAACGGAAAATATTCATGTATAGATTTGTTGGTGAGGTGACGGGAGCTTCATTGATTTGTTGTGTGTATGACATCTCTTAACGACTTGAGGTACTGGATGGACAGTAGAATATCTATCTATCTATCTATCCATCTATCTATCTATCTATCTATCTATCTATCTATCTATCTATCTATCTATCTATCTATCTATCTATCTATCTATCTATCTATCTATCTATCTATCTATCTATCTATCTATCTATCTATCTATCTATCTGGCTTTCTGGCTTTCTGTCTGTCTATGTATGTATGTATGTATGTATGTATGTATGTATGTATGTATGTATGTATGTATGTATGTATGTATGTATGTATGTATGTATGTATGTATGTATGTATGTATGTATGTATGTATGTATGTATGTATCTATCTATCTATCTATCTATCTATCTATCTATCTATCTATCTATCTATCTATCTATCTATCTATCTATCTATCTATCTATCTATCTATCTATCTGTTTTTCTGTCTATCTGTTTATTTATGTGCCAGACTGTCTGTCTATCAGTCCCTCTGTGTGTCTGTATTTGTCTGTCTGTCAATACCGTTGTCTGCCATGGCCATTCAGTGGAGACATACCCTCCCCCACTCCCTCCAATGTGTACAATTGTCATTCACAAATTTTCCAGTTATCCAGTAGCAAGGGAGATCATTTCCTATTCTATCATAACATATCCTGGAGTCCAGAATGTGCATAGCTCATGCAGTTATCTCATCTGACTCGCGTTTTCCGCAGCAAAATTCTGTTCTGGGAGCAATCGACGTGTCAGAGTGGGAACCGTTGTAAAGAAATACGGCACCAAAGTACAAATCTGAGACAAGGGGGCGATAACCCGACATTAACCAGACGAGGAAATGGGGTACTCGAACAACCGGATGGGTGGACAACTTGAACACATTAGTACGTTTCCTGAAGTTGAACTATCCCAACTGTCTCAGCGCGATCGATTGATAGAAGTGATAATACACGCATAGTGAGAAATAGAAGGTCAATACCATAGTACACGCATAGTGAGAAATACAAGGTCAATACCTCTCTTGCCGAAGGTATTGGGTTCGAGCCCCAGTCGGTGCAGGCATAACGGAATTTTGTTTGTTTGGTTTGTTGTTGTTTTTTTTGGAAGGGGGGAAGCAGGAGGGGTATGGTAGGTCCTATGGTAGGTAGGATCGAGCATCTAGTCTTCTCGGATAAGAATGAAAAACTCGGAGGACTCGTACGCACGTTGCCCACGTTAAAGATAACTTGGCAGTTGAAAGTCGAGAAGAGCAAGCTGAACAAGGCCGCTGCCCGGGCAAAGGTCTAAAAAAAAACGAATCCCTACCACGAAAACACACAGAGAGAAGAACAAGAAAAAAAAAAGCAAGAAAAAATGGGGTGTAAATGCCAAGAGCAGCGAACCCTCTAAAATAGAGACCTAAACCACAAATATACCTGAAATAGAGACCTAAACCACAAATATACCTGAAATAGAGACCTACAACACAAATATACCTGAAATAGAGACCTACAACACAAATATACCTGAAATAGAGACCTACAACACAAATATACCTGAAATAGAGACCTACAACACAAATATACCTGAAATAGAGACCTACAACACAAATATACCTGAAATAGAGACCTACAACACAAATATACCTGAAATAGAGACCTACAACACAAATATACCTAAAATAGAGACCTACAACACAAATATACCTGAAATAGAGACCTACAACACAAATATACCTGAAATAGAGACCTACAACACAAATATACCTGAAATAGAGACCTACAACACAAATATACCTGAAATACAAGGTGTTGCAGGAATTTGGAAAAGACGTACGACTTCGAAAATTAATAGTATCAAAATAGTGCATGGGCGAGGGAGGAGAGAGTGATTGACTTTATGGATGTTGATGTGTTGTTTAGTTGTTACATTTTTTTATATTTTTTTTGAATCGGATTTACAGTTTTGGACTTTTTAAAATATATATTTAGTTTGGCTAGAAACGTGTCATAAGAAGAGCTGCACATCACGTGTTCTTAGAAAAACCAAAAAAAAAAAAAAGAATTGTACGGCCGCAGAAGGACTTAGAGCAACGTCAAAATATGGCAAAAAGAAAAAGTTGTATGTCGCAAAGCCTCGAATAAGAAATAATTACAGCAGATAAGCGGTCGTATTGATTTAATATTGTACAAATATTACATATTCTACAGTCTTTTTTATGTGTTCAATTTTCCATTTTGTTTGTGTGTGTGTTTTATGCTTGTTGTTGGCTTTTTTATTGTTATTATTTTTCTTAAGAAAGTTTTCAACCGAAATATTGATTTGTCTTCCCTTTCTCTTTGAGTTTTATTCTATCGTTTCCGTATTATTTCTTATGCGATGCTATGCTAGAATGTTGTTACAAGAACGTACGTCCCCCAGGTTTTTTTCCGCAAGGGACACGTATTTTAAAGCCTTTTGTGAGTCCAGAGCGAGAGAGCTCCTCCCGAAATGCTCCTAACAGCAGCCTTAATGAATTACTCCTTCAGATTTTCTTTCTGTTTTCCTCCTGTTTTTTTGGTTGAAAGAGTAGGGGGACAGGGTTCCGGATTTAATCAGATTTAGGGTTGAGGATAAGGACGTGGTTAGTGATACGTACGTATACGTATGCACCCCTAGCGCAAAACGCTTAGGGAGCGTACGTACTTAAAACAACAGCCACTTTGTCACGTACGACTTTTTCTTTTTTCCCATATTTTGACAGATCACCTTTTATAGTAGTTTTTATATTCCTTCCACTATGGTAATGGTTAACTCTTTGTGTGCCAAGATTTTTTCCAAGTCTACCTATACAGGAAGAAAATAGTGGGGGAGATGAATGAAGACTAACTACAGCAACATTTATGAATAGAAAGTCAGCGTTCTTTCTTCCCGAAACAAAATAGCCTCGCATTCTCGTGCACCGATACATCGGTGATTGGCACAAACGTGACCAGCTGTAGAGGCAACATATCGGTGATTGGCACACAAAGAGTTAATGGGCTGGTTACATCAGTAACATTTCAGGTAAAAACTTACAACTGGTAAATCTGGAGCTCAATTCGTTTATTTTTACTGGGGTTTTGTGGGTATTGAAATTGAAGTGTTAAAAAACATTTATTCATAGATGAAAATGAGCAGACAGATGAATAGATATACAAGCGAATAGAAGATAGACATATAGAAAGACAATGGGATAGGCTGATCAGGTACACAGACGGACACAGATAGATAGATAGAGAGATAGAGAGATAGAGAGACAGAGAGACAGATAGATAGATAGATAGATAGATAGATAGATAGATAGATAGATAGATAGATAGATAGATAGATAGATAGATAGATAGATAGATAACATGATGGATGGGTTGATGGATAGATGGATGGATGGATGGGTGGGTGGATGGATGGATGGATGGATGGATGGACAGACGGATGGACGGATGGATGGATGGATGGATGAATGATTGATGGATGGGTGGATGGATGGGTGGATGGGTGGGTGGATGGATGGATGGATGGGTGGATGGATGGACGGATGAATGGATGGATGGACGGATGGATGGATGAATGGACGGATGGGTGGATGGATGGATGGATGAATGGATGGACGGAAGGACGAACGGCTGGATGGATGGATGAATGGATGGATGGATGGATGGATGGATGGATGGATGGATGGATGGATGGATGGATAGATAAATCAATAGACAGATAATAAAATTGCCACCAGGGAAATGAATGTCGTAAAAGAACAGTAAAGAGACAGACAGAGAAAAAAAGAAAGACAAACCTATTTATGTATCTATTGACCATCGCCCTTTTCTTGCCTTTTGTCTATCAGACATAGCAAAATCTCATCGAGACAGTAATGAGTAACGCTGGTAGTTATGGAGGACAATTCTTCTGTCTCATTGCCGGGGCTTGTCCTGATGTGTTTGGTCGTCTGTAGTAATGGGTTGGGGACCGGTGCCGGGGAAGGGAAAGGGGTTGGTCTGTCTGAGTGGATGTCTGCATTAACTGTGAAACTCGTGTGAGTGTGGGGTGTGGGTGGGAGGGGGAACTTACTCTACCTATGCAGGCACCTATATTATCCTTGTTAATAAAAAAGGGGTTGGGGATAGGGGCATTAAGGGACTTGTCCTGACGTGTTTGGTCTTCTGTAGTAATCGGAGGGCAGGGGAGGGAGGGGGGTAGGAGTATGAGAAAGGGGGGGGAGGGGCTTGACCTGTCTGTGTAGATGCCTGTATTAACTGTGAAACCAGTGTATGTGGGGGTGAGGGGGGGGGGGGGTGAGAGAAACGAGAAACCTAGTCTGCTCATGTAGATGTCCATAGTATCCTTGTTTCTTAATTAGGAAAGGGGGGAGTGGGAGCGAAGGGCTTGTCCGGCAAATGTATATATCTGGAAGAGTTAAGCTGGGTTCTCATATGTACGGAAACGGACACGGCAAAAAATCCCTCATGTAATAAAATGACAGAGTGTTTCCACGTGTACGGAAATGGCGTGCGGAAACATTCTTTCTATTTCACTACTTGAAAGGTTTTTGACGTTTCCGTTGCCGTTTCCGTTTCCGTATACATGAGAACCCAGCTTAAGCCATTTTTACCAGATCTCAGTGACTGGTCGGGTAGCGGAGGCAGTTTTTTGTCCCTTGCGACGGCTTGTGTACGTGGAACAGTTACAGAAGCAAGGATAGAACGAGAGTGGAAGAATCTGAGTTTGGGTTTTACGGCGCGACGTCACGGTAACGGCCACCTGGCCCACTATTTTGGGTGTACCTTCTCTTTATGTTGCATATTCAGGGCTACCAAATTTAACATTAGAATTAAATACATTTCCAAAATTTTGTATAAATCAGAGAAGTAAATGAGTAAGAAAGTCTTCAGATCAAGTTGTAGATCTCAGTGGAAAAGGACGAAAAAAAAAAAAAGACAAAATACGAACAGCAAAAATGAAGGGCAGAAATCTGGAATAAAAGAAAAAGGGCGACATAGAATGAAAAAAAAAAGATTTTTAAAGATTTACGAGAAAGGTCTAGAGAGAAAGGCTTATCGCCAATGCTGTTGATAGGGGACAGTGATGTTCTATATTATACGTTATAGCTGACCAGTGAACAGAACACGTTGGTCAAGAAGCAAACTGCTCGCCTCTCATGCCGAAGATACCGGGATCGATTCCCGATTGATGCAGGCATGTTGAAAATTTTTTGGGGGGGGGGGAACATTCCTGTCCCTGATCCTATGATAGGTAGGATAGAGCACCTAGTCTTCTCGGATGAGGACGGACAATTCGGAGGGCATGTGTGCAGGTTGCACAAATTAAAGATACCTTGGCAGTTGGAAATCGAGAAGAGCAGGCGGAACAAGGACCCAGCCCGGGCAAAATTTAAAAAAACAACGAATGCCTACTACAACAAGAAAAGTGAGGTGTAAATGCCATGGGCAACGAACCTCCTACAATAAATACCTGAACACGAACTCAGTATTTCACTACTAGGCTTTGCAATAAGACTACGGTCCCCTAGCAACAACCCATCATGGCCTTACCAAAAACAAAAATAAAAACGGCCCTACTGAGGGGCGGACCAAGGTTATAAATATTGTACAAACAACCACTGTTAGGTCCCCAATAAAACATCACTTACTGCATAAGTGACCGTAAGTGTAATGAAACTATGATGTCATGTCCAAGCTTTGACCTGTCTCTAAATGATGTTAAGGACCAGCCTGGGGGCATCATGAGTCAAGTCTGTTCTGCATCAGTTTTGTCTCAGTGCGCCAGGTCTCTCTTTTTGACAGCTGACCCAGGGCAGTTTTGACACACCAGAACTAGACAGGAAGACTTGTTTCAGTGTCGACAGTGCACGAAGTGCCGTTTAAGTGTATAGACCCTTTTCACTTCCGCGTTACGGTTGTTTGCGTGCCGCGCCGCACGGCTTCGAAAAGCACCGTGTAGGGCAAAAACCTCAACTTGACTTAGTGATGGCATCTGAATATGTGCACAGTCTAAGCAAAAATGCATTTTTATGCCAGAACCAGCACTTAACGGGTTTGTACAGTAAGGTGCCCAACAAGAGGATGGCATCGTTCGACCGTTGTCCACCGCTTCCGCCCTACAAGTGGGGCACGCCGCCATTTTGTTTGCAAATCACGTGATATGGAGGGCGGTAAATGAAAAGGGTTCATAGTTCATATCTCACAGCCAAACCAAGACAAAGCAGAAATGACTCAGTCTGCCACCCTTTGCAGACAGTGTGTCAAACACTTGGATCTATTGTGCGTTGGTAGAAGTGGCTATTCCTACGTCACGCATTGATGTTGCTTCGCTTACAAATTCTTGAACTATTTTATACTGAATGTTTTCTTGCGAAACCAGTCGTGACTCTATGCGCTTAAGACAATACCTATTGCTTAAGTGTTCCCAGATTTTTTCCATTCTCTAATTCGAGTACAAACCAATGTGTTTTTCTATTCTAAAAAATATGTAGGTCACAAACGAAGTTGTCACAAATGGCCTATAGGCTGTCAGATAAAATTATCGAAATGTCACCAACTTCAAAATAATATTGATTGTATAACTCAGGAGTTCCCAAAGTGGGGTAAATTAACAAAAATTGCGCCCACCCCCCCCCTCCCCCCTCCCCGCATCTCACCCCAAGTGGCAAATTTGCTGATCCTGGATTTGTACATTCCATTCTTGGGCGGTTGCATTGTTATGGTAGAAGTGTCAACTCAAATTACTGAGTAAAACATGGTGGAAGTAAATTGACTTTCCAAAAGTTGCCTGGCATATACGGGACGGAATTCGTAAAAGACTGGTAACCCCTGGTATACTTTAATACATTCTACTGGGTAACAGTGACTAATGGAACTGAAGATCTCTCATGCTTTTCTTTTTTTTTTTTGATAATTCTTTTTTTAAATTTCAATATCACAATGCTTTGCTTGGATCTCTATCGCCTCCAAGATAGTTCTAGAGATACAGAATACCTTGTGAGCTGAGGCAATAATGGCCTTCCTTGGATTTTCTCAGTGGTCATGTGACTTTCACAGCGACAATCTGGCCGTGGGTGTCTCAAGGGTACACGCCCGCAGTTGGCGGACATTATGAAACTGGGAGAACGAGTGTGTCATCTGGGTGTCTAGTGTCTCGGGAAACATTTTGTACTTGGAGACCATGTCACTTTTTTGTAATACATTGGTAGATGGAAGATATTTAGTTCAGGTCTATCTATCTATCTATCTATCTATCTATCTATCTATCTATCTATCTATCTATCTATCTATCTATCTATCTATCTATCTATCTATCTATCTATCTATCTATCTATCTATCTATCTATCTATCTATCTATCTATCTATCTATCTATCTATCTATCTATCTATCTATCTATCTATCTATCTATCTATCTATCTATCTATCTATCTATCTATCTATCTATCTATCTATCTATCTATCTATCTATCTATCTATCTATCTATCTATCTATCTATCTATCACAGTAGATTTTTGTTGGGCAAACTTTTACGACAGATAAAACGAGCTAGTTGGAGTGCTGATTGTGCACTGCATTGCACTGTATCGACCAGCTGCCTAGGTGTGGATTCAATGAACCAACCTATCAATAATGCATCTGTCACCACTGTCCTAAGGGTACATTTTGACACACGAAGTTCTACCAGGCCCATGGATGTCCCGGTCACAATGAATTTTATCAATTATTATCTCTCGTGCATTTCTTCCTTACCAATACAAAATTTCCTTCATTAAATCATATATCATCATCATACCATAAAGGAAGTAAGGTCTCCAGTGTAATCATGAAAGGCTAATTTAACCGCCGAGCCTTAAATTCTACAAAATAACCTGTTACACATGGACAGGCGTAAAGGTGTACGTGAGCATATTTTAAAATGTCTTGAAGTTCGTTATAGTTTTAATACTTTCGTTGATTTGGAGCTACCCCTGAAAGGCAATGTACCGATATTTTGAGCCAGAAAAAAAAAAGACTCATTTTCTTCTAGCAGAATTAAAAAGTACTAGCTGAGGTCCCCGGCCCTGCCCGGGATAAATCGGTTTGAATATTGGTTTCAGTTCTGGGTAGTTATCATGGACCTGCTTCATCTGGCCTGTTCCTATTTGTTTATTTTATTTTTGTTTGTTTGTTTTTAAATAAGTCTTACTGCTCTGCTTTTGTGAGTTGACACCCTGCGCATCCCGTACAATGGCATGATTTGCCCACGGGTTAGTGTGTTTGAAAGTGAACACATCGCAGGAAGTGATAACGAAACCTTAAAATGGCGAACCACGACTCGAAATAGATCTAAAATTGGGGAAACAATAAATTTCCAATAAAAAAAACTACACCGATTTGAGACTTCTATTAAAAACTGTGCACCTTTACATCCATTCTGATGCACTATATAAAGTTTGAAGTCTGAGTGTTGAGTGGTTCAGAAACCTTTTGCAACGAAAAATCTCAAGTCCACCAATATATATAGTATAGATTATCTCTCGTGCATTTCTTCCTTACCAATACAATATTTCTTTCATTAAATCATATCATCAGCATATTATACAGGAAGTAAGGCCTCCAATGTAATCATGAAAGGCTAATTTAACCGCCGAGCCTTAAATTCTACAAAATAACCTGTTACACATGGACAGGCGTAAAGATGTGCATGGGCATATTTTAAAAGGTCTTGAAGTTGGCTATAGTTTTAATACTTTCATTGATTTTGAGCTACCACTGAAAGACAACGTACCGATATTCTGAGCCAGAAAAAAAAAGACTCATTTTCTTCTGGCAGAATTAAAAAGTATGACAGGAAATTTCGTCTGGCGCCTCAATTTACACACTGGTGATCGAAAATCAACTTTAAAAATCACATGTGTGTATTCCTGGAGTTAGCAGGCCAACTAGTAATAAATAATCATGGCCCTATATTTGAATTAAAGGGTGAACATGTAAACGTCTTAAACATTTTGACTAAGTGACCTGAAATGATGAAACTTTGGTGGCTGTCTCAAAGTTCGAAGATGACTTACGTCGACACACCCATTTTAGAAAAAGAAAAATTAAGTCTGCCTTTTATGTACGACTGTTTGTAATCGCGAAAGAACAGACACATTTTCGTCGATTAGATTCAAAAACTGTGATCAGAAGTTTCGCTCTTCGCCTCTCTTCACACATTGGAGGTCGCAATATATCACATCTGTGTATTCTCTGAGTCAACGGGCCAACTAGTGATAATCATACATAACATTTACACAGCGGTTTATCCCGTCAAATGCAAGCTCTAAGGGCTTTACAGTCATTCTTCAATGCATATTCAATTCACGTAATATATAGAATGATGCTAAACTTGGGATAACAGTCGGAAACAGCTGTGATTGCATTCCCACATCAATTGAAAAGGTGTGTTTTCGAGTGCTGTTTAAAAACATTTCAGTGTTTTGTATATCTCTTACTTTTTGAGGCAGCGAATATGAGGTCTTTGGGCCACAAGGAAGAAAACGATTGTTCATTAAGTGATCGGGGAGAGAAAAATATTTTCATTCTTCTATATTCCTGCACGTATCGTCTACATGTGCTCTCTCTCTCTCTCTCTCTCTCTCTCTCTCTCTCTCTCTCTCTCTCTCTCTCTCTCTCTCTCTCTCTCTCTCTCTCTCTCTCTCTTCTGTCTCTGTCTCTCCCTCCCGATTCCTTTCTCCCCCTGTCTCTCTCTCATCCTCTCTCTCTCTCTCTTTCTCTCCCTGCCTCTCTCTCTCTCTCTCTTCGTCTCTCTTTCTATCTCCCTCTCTCTCTCCCCTTTTTCTCTTTCGCACACACATACACAGATTCACACACACACATATATTATTGCCGCGAAACGGACATTTAACTTTTGTCCTACTTCAAGAATAGAAGATAAAATGACGGGCATACTCTGCAAACCCAAAGTGCTAAATTCCTACCGTTCCCTTTTCACCATACTTATTGTTTACAATCGAAACCCAATTTGCAGTTGTTAAACCCTACTTAAAATTTTAACAATCTCTAAAGTTATTTGAAAATTGCAAAATCCATGACTAAGATCTACCAATAACTTAAGTTTACGTTGGCATCCTTTAAAAGGTTGCTTTTGCTTTTAAGTTTTGCGCCAGGGACGCTACGTATTCGTTTCTATCCCTATCCCCAACGTTATCCTCAATCCCAAATCTTATCGAATCCCTAACCCTGCCACTTACCCTTTCAACAACAACAACAACAGCAAAAAAAACAACAGGAGGAAAACAAAAAGAAAATCTGAAAGAATATGTTGTTAGGGGTATTTGGGAGGAGCTCTCCAGCTGAGGAGTCAAAAAAGGCTTTAAAATACGTACCCTTATCGGAAAAATCTTGGGGGGACGTGCATACAAGTAACAGCATTCTCATTAAAAACTGCAACCCTAGTCCTACGTTTTAACAGGGCACGACAAGACTGGACATTTCCATAGTAGTGAGATGTCCACTAATTGATCAGAACAGAAAAGACCATGTCATAAACTCTACAGAAGGGAAGTGAGCTGGACGTGTCAGTTCTGTTTGAGTTTGGAGAAAGGACGCCGATATGATAATGCTCATGTTGTGCTAAGATTGAGCAACACGAGGGACAGAATGTAGCAGAGTGAATGGACAAAAGAAGACCCTACCAGAAAAGTCCACCATCTATCAGCTGTCAGTTAGCCTGTAGGACCTTCTGAGCCTGAACTGGTTCACGGTGTGTGTTTCTCCAACGTCTTTTGTCTACTTTACAACTTTAACCTGAAGCATGAACGAGCGTAATTCAAATTTCATACCTAATAATGCCTTCAGCCCCGGGAGGCCGTTTGATTGCTTACAGAATGATCGATTTTATTGATTGACATTCAGATAGAGCGTTAGGATTTCATGGGTTCATGCATCACGAGTTTTATTCTCTCTACATAATTTATAGTATGCTGTTTGTGTTTGAGTGCACCAGAATGGATGAGTAAAGTGAATAAAATTGTACATGGCGGGTACACATAGAGATAGAAATATCCGAGCGCCTCTTTTACATGCACACAGCGTGTGGTAACTCGTATTGTCCACAGCATCCGCTCCGCCATTTGTCTCTTTAGCAGTGAGGAGCGGAGCGGAACGGAAGTTGTGGACAAGAATACGGAGGCAAAAATTATTTCACGTCATTGCCCGTAAAATTAGCGGAGCAGAGCGGATGCGGTGGACAAGACCAGTAACAATAGGAGACCGCCGACATCGTTTTGCCTTGGGCAGTGTCTAGGCTCCGCCCAATTTCACTGGCCTATTGGCACTGTGTTTACTGAACGTGACCCTTGCTGTCAACTAAATGGCCGTCGGTGCACTTTGTTGGGATCGTCTGACGTGTCTAGTGGTGGGGCATTGCTGTGTCGAGAAATAGAAGGTTAAATCGCTCATTCTAACCTTCCTGTAGTGGCGAAAATTTCTGCTGCGTATTGGTTTGTTTCGTCTGGCGTCACTGATTTGTGCACCTATGAAATTTTAAGTTTAATTCCCCTCGCCCCCCCCCCTTTTTTCCCGAAAGATCCAAAGTTTTTTGTGTTCATCTTCCAGGAATTTCAATTCTTAGTTTTGTATTACGGCCAATCCTGCGAGTGGACAAGCTCAGCCGCCGTGCAAAAAAAAAAAAAAAAGTTTGCAAGTGCGCATTCTCACCCGCCGTGCAATGGAAGGGGTGGAGGTGCCATGCAAAACATCACGGTCAATTTCACAATTGTGTATTGCGTAAGCGGAACCTGCCAATAGGACTCCCTGGCTCTGTATTCAAATGTCACAGCAGTTATGCATTTGAAATGTTAAGTTGAATATCTTCTGGTTCAGTTGTTGCCATTAAATGTAGACTACTTACTAGTGAACCGGACAGAAATAAACTGAGGTCATGTGATTTCTGAGCAATTTTCTTAATATTACAACAGTGTTTGTTTACTTTTCATGCAACGTACATTTTCTTTCTTTTTTTTTTTCATTCCTTCTCCAATTTGATATGTTAATTCATTCATTCATTCATTTATTCATTCAGTCAGTCAGTCAGTGATTTATTCATTTCGTTTTCAACTGTTGTTAAAATTATTTTTACACTTTCACATACACATTTATATAATTAGATATTATTTTTCTTTTTTGTACTAACTGTTCTATGCTTAGCTCATTTTTAAAAAGCGCAGGACGCTAATGGGAACTAACTGTTCCTCATACATCAAATTTTATCTTATAATTTTCACAGTACTCAGCAGACTATTTATGTTAATTTCAGTTGATATTTTACAACAATTTAATGTAATGTAATGTAATGTAATGTAGTAATTAACTTGTAAAACGCTCAAATCCACACACACACAAAATGATGTGCTCTAAGGTGCTGAACTAAAATTAAAAACAGGATTAACATAAGATCAATTCCTCATGCTCGCACTCACACACATTAACAAACACTTGATCTACTCTCATCCTCAAATCTCTGAGACCAAGAAGGGACATCATTCAGTTTCATTGTCAACAATTCAGTTTTGAGGCTATTCTTGAATATGACGATGTTTTCACTTTAACTGGTGTCAACGCTGATGTTGTTCCACAATTTGGGCCCACCAACAGAAAACGCCTTTTTACCAAGCAACAATCTGTCTGTGGGTGTCTCAAGAAGTTTCGCGTCTACTGATCTTAAAGATAACAAGAGAACACATCTGCACTTCCAGCTAGAAAATGTATGAACAAAGTCCAGTCGCGAAAGTATACATCGTTCATAACCAACAACTGGTGCTTGTGCATATAATTACAAATATATCTGTCTAAAAAAAAAGTTCAAGCTAAATAAACAAAGTTAACGTACTTCAAAATATGCTGAAATGGCGCACGACAAAACTGAACATCAATTCTCCTGGACAAACTGGCAGCTCTATTTGCTCAAACTTGCCAGATGCTGCTCTTTAAATGTGTCACAAAGCCTAAGGCTACGTCCACATGAAACAGTTTGGGCTCCCGGGCATTCACAGAAATTCATTTTCCAGTATTGCAAATTTTGGGCTCATATCGGGCGTTTATTGTATCAAGAGTTGAACTGACATGGTTGAAATGTGTCAGACGTGGAAATAAATGATATATCTATCTATCTATCTGTCTATCTGTCTATCTGTCTATCTGTCTATCTGTCTGTCTGTCTGTCTGTCTGTCTGTCTGTCTGTCTGTCCGTCCGTCCGTCCGTCCGTCCGTCCGTCCATCCATCCATCCATCCATCCATCCCTCCCTCTCTCTATCTATCTATCTATCTATCTATCTATCTATCTATCTATCTATCTATCTATCTATCTATCTATCTATCTACCTACCTACCTACCTATCTCTCTATCTATCTATCTATCTATCTATCTATCTATCTATCTATCTATCTATCTATCTATCTATCTATCTATCTATCTATCTATCTATCTATTTGCACTCTACGTGCCTGTCAGCAGTTTCACCTAATTTAGAAGTACAGAGAGCGAACATTTTGATTCACCTCTCTTTGTTCTATAATCTGGTTGGATCCAGTACAAGAGGTGCACGCCATTCTTTCAATCTCACTCTTAGGTTTCCATTCATTAATCGCCTCGAGGGAGACAGTTGATGAAATATGCATGGTCAGAGTGAAGCTGTGTCCACTCTCACCGTGGGGATGGACGTTGCCATAGCGCCTTTTTTCCTATCACGATATTAAATTAAACCCACGAAAGCGCACCCATCGATTTGCGGGAATTCCCAATGTGTTAGTGACGTTCCATAGCGGTGCGATGGAGTGCGGAAGTTGTCACCTAAGTGGCGTTCATTAAGCACAGGCAGCAGGGTGTGGACGGACTATGGTGAGGAAACCGGGCCTTTCGTGTGTTAACGTCTTTATTCTGTAGTCATGAATGACGATTATTAGCTAAGCGTTGGCAAACCTCACAGTTTCTGTTGCCGAGAAATTCAAGTGATCCATTTCTGGTAGCCAGATGTGAGAAGGTGAGAACATAGTAAAATATTTCTCTCGAGTTCCTTTTGTTGAGAAACTGCATCATTCGGTCTTTCCCCTGTGATGAAATAGTTCATAGGGGTTTGATATTACATTTTTGTTGCCAAACATGCACCAAAAATAGCGCTAACTGACATTGGACAAAATGTGACAGAAAGAAAATGTTGTATGTAGCAAAGCCAGGCCTCATGTTAGAAATAAATACAGAAACGATACGATAGAAGCATTTTTGGGGGGAAAGGGGGGATTGTATCGTTTCTGGATTATTTCTTACGCGAGACCTTCCTACTTACAACTTAAATTTCATTTCACCACATTTTGTCTTTGCTTTAAGCCTTGCTGCGACCCCACAGATTTTCTGTGGTTTGTATATTTCATCAGTTAACCGCCATTAGTTTTCGTTAAACTCATGACCAACGGTGATGTACCTATAGTCTCCCAGAGTAAAATGGCAAAGCAGGAACGAAAAAAGTTGCATGTTGCAAATCTCCTTGTTAGAAATAACGAAGAAACAATTAGAGGAAAACGTTGCAAGGAATCACAAAAGAATATACATTTTGCCATTTATAGTAACGTTTCCATATTGTTTCAAACTCATGTCGCTGCATTACAAACATACTACTTATTTTTTTTTTCTTTTTGCCACATTCAACTTTGTTTCAAATTTTGCTGTGACTAGACATGTTTTCTGTTGTTGTTTTTTTTTATTTCGTCACTTCCTGGTCTTTTAGTAGGTGAGCACCTCCTTTGTTCCTATTCGTTTAATTTTTTTCTGAAGTTTTCTTTCTTTTCTTCTTAAATTTTTGAATAGTTGAAGTTCAAAAGCTCACGACACAAGGCAAGTCTTCCACATATCTTCAAAATTAAAGAGTGGCGTCATGGACACAAAGCCACACTTCTCTCAAGTGCATTTCTCAGTTTTGTGCAGGTGCAGTCATGCCTGGACTTTCCAGCTGTTATGTAATCTTGGTACCTTTTTAAACTGCCCTGCCAGGACGATGTCAATAAATGTTTTATTCTTCTGGAAATGCCATTCCTTTGGAAAATCCGATCTGTTTTGTCAGTGACCATTTTATAATATATTAGCGTGGCATTTGGCGAGTATTATTATGTTTCTATTCATATATTTAGGACAGCTCTATCGAAAGTGGGCTGCGGAATTAGATACAATAATGGAATGAAGCTTTATCAATAAATATAGGCAATCGATTCCTCTGCACTGTGTGTTTAATCATGCCCAGCCTGAGGATAATGATATAGATCTGGTGCTGTGTGGAGCTGGAATAGTAAAATGCCAACAGTGAGCCCTGATGGAGGAGTCGAATGTTCAGGATATTCGGTACTGTTTACATTTCCATGATTAGGTCATTTTAAAAGTCCACTGTAGATCATTTGGACACAAATCTGTCATTTATCAAGCACCAACAATTTGGAACTCTTTACCACCACAGTTTCGTGAGTGTAAGACATGGGAATCACCTGTCACCTGTCGGCTTCATCGTCATCGATGTTAGCTGCTACAGTGGATGTCACGACAAAATCTCCTCCACCCAATCCTGTCCTTAGCTTTCCTAGTTAGTTCACTTATTTCCAGCTGGCTGACTTTCTTGATGTTATCGTGATATGTAATGGGTGGTCTTCCTTGTTTTCTCTTTGTTCCTGTCTTTCCTTGAAGGATTGATATCATAAGGGCCGTGCTTTTGTTTCGGGCCGCGTGGCCGATGTATGCAAGTCTTCTTTTATTTATTTCAGGTGTTATTCTTCTGGTGGTGCCAAGCTGTTCTAAGATGCTTGTATTTGTTCTCCTTTCTGTCCAACTTATTCTGAGTAGCCTTCTGTAAAGCCACATTTCAGCTGCCTCCAATCTTGTTATGTCTGCCTTTTTGAGTGTCCAGGCTTCACAACCATATAGTAGGACTGGCCAGATCAAGCACTTAAGTATGTTCACTTTGAGGTCCGTTGGTGTGCCTCTATCCTTCCAAAGACATGGGAATAATCCAAGAAAAATCTCAGGATTTTACCTGCTAATTCACGAGATTCCTGGCTTTGAGTGCTGACTTAAGTTACACAAAACCGGCGAACGTTTTTTAGTCTTTAATCTATTTGTGTCTCACTGTGATGTGTAAAATTTTGTGAAGCGCACTGAGGCCCTCCCAAGCGCTAGATGAATACAATCATTATCATGATTATCATTTTAGGTCATTTCAAGTATCTGACTTTTTCCTCACCCTTTGGCGGACAAATGAGACAAACTTGCTCAGTCAGCAACACAATGAAAACTGGACCTTCTATCAAATGTTTTCTAGTGATTTAGTTTTGTGAAGATTGTAAATCTTGTGGTTGATTCGGCCCAGCAACGAAATAGTGATGTCACTCTACGCACAGACAATATTACCACTGCTATAGCGTGTCTGTTTCATATTTGGCGACCTTAGTTTCTTGTCTGTTCCAACTCCACAACTTAGAAATTCGACGTTAAACGTTGGGGGCCTTAGGTTATCATATTTATGACTAAGAAATTAGAATATATCGGAACTGTGAAACAGCTTGATAAGTGCCACAGCGCATTTTAAACAAATTTTAATGACAAAGTTGTGCATTTGTTACATCTCTTCTACATACTAAAAGATCTACAGTTTTAAAGAAAATGGAACAAGAACCAAGATGGCGATTGATGGCCTGACCTTGCAAGGATTCTGTCTGCATTAGAGATGCATTCCCATCATCTGTTTGGGAAGATTAAGCTATTGTGTTGTGACCATGAAATATCTCTTGCCGAAATGAGAAATTGGATTCGGTAAATCAATATGAAAGATTGCTTGCTGGAATAGGAAAATGTAGGTTGCGTGGATCTTTGTGTGTGTTTTATGGTGTATACTTACTGGGTATTGCGTATCCCCCAGATCGCGCAGTGAACGACCTGCTTGCTGTGGCCCGAAGTCGTGGAATTCGCTGCTTCAATACCTAAGTGATATTATACAAAACTCTGAATTGTTAAAAAAAAAGAGAGAAAAAAAAAACACATGAAAATATAGGTTTATAGTTAATGGGATGCAACCGCAGCTGTTTCTGACTGTTGACTCTTGTTTAGTGTGTTCTTTTTATTGGTGAAATGAATATGAGTTTAAGAATGATTGCACAGCGCTTAGGATTTGCATTTGGCGGGATGAAACGCTACATAAAATGTCATTTATTATTATTATTATTACTATCTTTATCTTGTGGATTCATCAAACATGACATCAGGTGACGGCGACCCAGAGTGCTGCACTGTGGAGACCATTCACATAATTATCTGGACTCTAGAAAATTGCATTCTGTCTTATCTGTGCGTTGTGTGGTTTTCTAGTGAGGCCTCTGGTACTCTCACAAGAACATGCCGAGTAGAGAAGCGAACATTGAAATTTATAACTAATGGTCAGGCCTCTGTAAACGTTGGGGGCCTTAGGTTAATATTCAATTTATACAAAAAGGACTTTTTTAAATAACGTTTACCTTCTAAAAGGTCATTAGGGTTTGAACTGCCATATGGACACACTGCATTACCACAGTGAAGTATTCTCGTGGATTTCACATAACCATTTTGTCAGTAATCAACCAACTGAAATGTTCATTGCTACACTAAATCGCCGGGCAATATCGATCCTTAAAGATGAGTGGAGGCAAAAACGATCTATGGCTAATGAGAATTTAGTCTGTGGCATTTGATAAATAATAGAGTGACGTTAATTGAAAAGCGACGCGAGAAATGGGCCCTTGGGGCAGGGAAACGCAGCGGAGTTTCTAGAAGGGCCCTAAGGACAAGACCGTGGCTCTGTGAAGGTCATTATGATATGGCTGATGGACAGCCTGCAGTGAACACCGCTTTGGGACCTGCTCTAGATCTGTTATCTCTGAAGTGAGGAGCCTTAATTCCGCATACACCGTGACACATACACCAGGGATGAAAGGGGTGGGGGAGTGCAGCTTCAAATGAAAGAGGAGGAGGGGGGAATGGGGTTAAATCCACTGTCGTGGACGACTCTAGAGAATCTGTACTACGTTTTGTCTGAATGTTTCTTAAATGGGGAGGGGGAGGTGAATTGGGGACAAAAAAAATGGCCAATCAAGGGTATCCCTGAGGACCGTGGCGGGGTTTGGGGGGTGGGGGAGGTGGCGTGATTTTTTTCCGTGCGAGCTTTAGCAAATTCAGGAGCGGGGTAGCAACACACCCCCAAACACAGGACAGCTCCAACACATCCCAGGGATTTTCGGTGACGTTCAGTCATTTTAGGGTTAGGGTTAGGGTGCACACTCTAGAGATTGCAGCATCTATGGCAGTGTTCGATAGGACGAGAAATGCCGTAGCCGATGACCTGCGTTTGGGAGGGGGGGGGGGGGTTGTTCTGCCACGTTCCTGAATTTGCTATAGCACGTACAAAAAAAAAAATCACCCCCGGGGAGGTGGGGGGTTGGCAGGACTGATTTGGAATCTATAACAGGCACCCATCTAGCAACCCACCGTCAGTTTGGCAAGGTTCAAATGATCTTAAGTTTGACCATTGGAATGTTCTCGTTCCCACGGAAGTCAGGATTAGGATCAATTCGCCGCTGTGTTAATCTTATCAACCAATCGTACGTCCTGTACAAATCCTAGTCGGATTGACTTAAAGGAACCTGGCTGGCCGCAGATACATGCATAGCGCCCTTTTTTGCACTTGGCCAATAGTTTAACCCACATCCGCTGAATTATCTTGATTGTGATTTATTGGAAGAATAATTATTTTGCCACCAGCTTGAGGTTATGATGAGTAAGTATACGGTAGATTTGTACCCGTGAATTGTCTTTGTAGCCATTAAAGTGGGGGGAAAAGTTTGGACAAAAAAGCAAGAAGTCCAGTTGGGTGATGTATCAGACTGAGCCTGGTCAGACTCGATGAAAAGATGCCCGCAAAATATAGTCTGAAGAATAATGGCTGAAGCTGACTGTGTCTGACCGGGCTTATAATGATAGGATCTTCCCTGATTTACTAAGAAATTAAAGGAAATTGTGGTGTGCACTTCTTGTCTGCCAGCAACTGACTATGTGTGACTGGACTTAGTATGACAGGGTGACCCCGGATTTACTAAGAAAATGAGACATTATGGAGTGCACTTCTTGCCTGTCAGCGTCTGAATGTGTCTGACTGGGCTTGGTATGACAGGGTGTTCCCGGATTCACCAAGAAAATAAGACATCATCTGACTGTGTCTGACAGGGCTTAGTATACCTCGCTTTGCTGGGATTCTCCTGGTGATCACGTGACATGTGGCTGAATTGCTATGAGAATTTGAGAAACTGTTGAACAATCCACATTCTCGGCACTTTTGACAATTGTTCACATTAGGACAGTTCACATTTGATTTGGTTTGATTTGATGGCAGGAACCAGAATCCTAGCAAACTGGGCATCCCGATAGGTGCTTCACTGCCCGCTTCAAGATCGATTCGAGCGTTTCAATTAGCCCAGAAATATGAACAAACCACAGTAAACAGATATATATATGCACACTATCTTTGGTGAAGGCGATCTCTTTCAATTCTTGCTACCGCAGCGACCTAGTCTCGCGATTTGGCGCAATGTGTTCTCTGGTTACAGTGAGAAAAGGCCAGTTGGCTAGTGTCTAAAATCTCACTGGAATTCAAGTGTCGTGATATTGTCACCATCTATTAATCGGCCAATTAAAATCAGCTGGAGATGCCCCAAAGTTCATTCATGGGCGCTCATGCGTTCATTAGTAAATTTTAATAACTTGTTGTGTGTGGATTAGGAGTGACGAAGGGTGGAGGAGGCTGGGACGTGAATCGTGAACAGAAAATGTCGACCTGCCCTCCCGTGACATAACACTGTGTCAGGTGGGAGGGCGAAGTTAGTAAATGTCAGATGTCAAACTGTCAGCATTTAATTTTCCAAATGGTCTCCCCCCCCCCCCCCCGTGGTGGTGGTGATGATGATGATGATGATGAGGCGAGCACGGCAACATCTGCCGCAACATCCCCAGACCTGACTCAGTGCCATGTGATATGGCAGTCAGTAGGCTTCACCGGGGTGGGTTTACCCAGATTCCCGAGGCATCTGAGCCTTAAACCCAAGCGTGCACCAAGCATTTTGATCCGTGCTACTAATTAAATGATGTCGTCAAGATATTGACTTTGAATGGGATCAAACGAGCTGGCTGCTGGGCGAGGTCTCATTGAAATTGGATACCGTGACTTCACCAACCAATCAGTTGGTCGAGCAAAATCAGCTAGGGCTCGCCGGGCTTAAATTTTGTTCGACCAGGTAGTTGGGTTGTGACATGAGGGCCTATGATTTAACGAGATCTCTGGCGCCGGACAACTAGTTCTTTTTTCTCACTGGTGACGTTAGCCAACCAACTCATTTGCCGATCAAAATCTCAAAATCTGCCAGTGGGCATCAGGCTTAACTTAGGCAAAAGAAACTGAACAATGATCTTTGCACCACTAATCATTTGATGCCATCGGACTGAGTTTTTACTGATGGTCTATTGTTTGTCTGACTTCTGCTGCTTACCACTTCCTTGACGCTTGATCTATTTTCTATCTGTTGGGTTTTTCCCGAAATCTTGTGTTCGACTATAGAAGTATTTCTCAACGTGGGCGATATCGGCCTCCGGGGGAGGACGATTTTGATTTCCGAGGGGCGAAAACGAAGAAAGGGGGCGAAAATGAATATCAGCGATTTGAGAGGGGGGGGGGCGAAAACAGTCATGAATGGAGGACGATTTCGGGCCATATACAGGGGACAGCCACTGGACTTCTTCAACAGCATGCGTAGATGAGTTTTATGAATAGAAAAGATTTTTTTTTTTAATGCATTTGATAAAGAATGCTTTCTTTCTTATAATGAATAATTATCACGGCTATTGTCATTAATAAGGCTTTAAAAAACTTAACACCATAACTTGTGTGTGCAGTCTTTCTTCTTGCGAAATGTAGCTGTTGGGGTTTGAGTAGGCATTTAGGGAGGCGGGTGGGGGGGGGGGGATTGGAGCCCCTTTAAGGGGGCAATTGCCTCAAAAGTGTTGAGAACCACTGGACTATCACTATCTCAATCGTAGAAAACCATATCTGGGGATAGTGCATTGGGGTTGGGGGGAGAGGGGTAAATTGCGAAGGAGTCTGGGAGTGAATGAGAAAAGTGGAAAAAAAGGGTAATGATATATGAATGAGCATGTTTTTGAATACAAAATGGTTGGGCGTCATCAATGAGAAGTTCCCATAATTCATTGCCTGAGATCAAAGTCTCAGTCATCTCCACTTCCTTCCTCTTCCTCTTCTGTATCAGTTTTCTTAATGTGAATTCTAATACTCATTACCGACAATGATTTGTTATGATGTGGGTTTAATGTTAGGGGGGGGGGGTATGAGAGGCTAATCACTCACTCAGCATCGATACCGATTTAGTACTGTATCTGCCACATAGGGGTCCTCAACCTTTTTCGTCCCGTTTACCCCCGTCAGCATTTCGAAAGTATAGTCAAAGTGTAGCAAAAAGTTGTAGGTAAGTTGTAGTTGTAGGCCTCTCGTTAGAAATAATACCAAGGCGACACAATAACACGCAAAGGGAACAAGGAAACTGCACTGTATTGTATCCCTCTGGTATTATTTCTTACCCGAGGCTTTGCTACCTACAACTCTCTCGTTCTGCCATATTTTGACTTTACTTCAAGCCTTGTTTCGATCCCACAGATTCTCTGTGATCTTTATATTTCGCCAATTTTCGACAGTAAACTTACCCCCACCCAGTTTTGTTAAGCAATTTGAGTTTACACTTCTACCACAATAATGTAACCGACGAAAGGGATGCACACATCGAGAATCAGCATGTACCCTGTCGACAGGTGAAATTTACCCGTAGGCTGAGAACCGCTGTTTCATTGTGCTTGATCATCATTACGAGCGTAAGGGTAGCCACACAAAGGCCACCGAATACGATCACCGAGCCACTAGGCGCTTTAGGTGAGAAGAATTGCACTACATAAACGGACCGAATCTAGGTGGGCTCTGTGTGCAGTTGTTGAAATCATATAGTGCAATTCTTCTCACCTAAAGCGCCTAGTGGCTCGGTGACCGAATTCGGTGGCCTTTGTGTGGCTACCCTAACAGAATATCGAACATGTCCAGCATAGAATGTACTGACGAGACTGTCTTTTGCATTTCGCGAGGCTGAATTATTGGACAGAATCGGATTTCAAGGGGTCTTGTTAGGGATTTGATTTATTCCGCTTTTGTTCGGTTTTTTTTCTTTCTTTTTTTCGTACCGAGAAGCTTTTGAGCCGGACAGCGTGCCTTACCACAGACTGATAAATTAACCAGACTGGAAACACGAGCTTCGGGCTGTGTCGTTTTTTACGGAATTTCCCGAGCGGCGGCCGTATAACCAACATGGCCGCTGCTCGGGAAATTCCGATTCTAGTTCTATCTGCAGTAGAAATTTTCTTTTTATTTGTGAAGATTGGTTGTACATGTATTAATTTCTTGGTGCGGAACCAAACTTCCGCGTTCAGCAGGCGCGTCAAAATGGTGTCATTCAAAATTGTAGCTATGCTGAAGCGTCAGTCGTTACCGTAAACCTAATGTGGCCGATGGTTCATGACCTTTCGCTGTTTTGTGACGTCACACAATGGGATCATCCGGTCTGGTTAATTTATTGCAAGGCGTTATTTACAAGGCATACCTTGAAACTAACTCTAGCGTTATTTTCAAGGCATACCTTAACAGCTTCTGATTGGTCAATGAAACATGCCTTGAAAATAACGCTGGCGTTAGTTCCAAGGCATACCTTGAGTCCAATAAACAATACATAGCTACCCCGGCGGCTTTCCCTGATATGTCAATCTGACTACTACCCAGACGAACATCGGCCTACGGCCTCGATGATACAAACTGACTAGACCCTCACGTCGTTACATATCAGTCTGACAATGCAGTCTAAGGCTCCACGTTTAGAAATACTGAAACAGTTTCTGATTGGTCAATGAAACATGCCTTGAAAATAACGCTGGCGTTAGTTCCAAGGCATGCCTTGAAAATAACCACTTCGTAATTTATTAGTCTGTGGTGCTTACATCGGGATATTGCACGAAGCATCCAATAGCGTGATCTTTCGTACTGCTCTGGTAAAAAACTACGTAGTCTGTACTTTTAATGTTTATCCCAGCAACATGCTCTCGTTGTTGGGTTTTTTTTTTCCTTGAGAAAGGAAATTGAAATATCGGTATTTTCAGACTTCCCTTTTTCTTTGCGTTTTACTGGATTGTTTGAAAATCATTTCTTACTGGAGGCTTTTGCTACATACAGCTTTCTCTTTTTGCCAGTTTTTCACTTTGCTGGAAGCCTTGCTGCGACCCCACAGTTTTTCTGCGGTTTTTATAATATTTCGTCAACACGCAGAACATTGCAATTCAAAGCCTGTTTTGTTGTTGTTTTTCCACAAGCTAATTATGTGATGTAAGATAGTTAATACAAGTCATTGTTTATACATCCATACATTTATTTATTTATTACTTATTAATTTATTTATTTATTTATGTATGTATGAATGTATTTTTATTTTTTTTTATGTATTTATTCTTTTATAGATAATATCGTTTATGACAATATTTGTCTCCATTTTGGCCGAAAAGAACGTGTTGATTTTTTTCATAAATAATATAGTATTTATGCTACTGATTCTGAACAGAGACAGCAGGAGACTAAGTCGGGGGATTATTTTGTCTGTTTTCATGGTTAAGGCACTTAGGGGGTGAATAATCTATTATATATTTTAGTAACTTGCAACTTTTGGCATGACTAACTGACCAAACTATACACTCTTCAGGCCTTAAATTTAGCAGGAAGGTGGCAATTGAGATAAGGAAGATGATGGCTATAATTAAAAGTTGTTTACTTCAAGCATGTATTAAAAAAAAATAACAATGTTTATTGCTATGTAACATCTGTATTTTTTGCATGTTTGTTTCGTAATGTATATAGTACTGTGCATGTCATAAAAAGTAACCGTATCAAGCGTTCAGTTTGGTGCGTAGTGTTCTGGGGCGCATGAGTTCTGAAGCAAGACTGTAGTTTATTACTTTTATTATATGAAAGAGAGAGAGAGGGCAAATGATTGTTTATTCTGGGCAATGCCCGGTAGGTCATCTAGTAAGTAATGTGTGCCAATCATTTACAAAGCAAAAGATTTTGGTCCATTTTCAAAAGTAGAGAGAAGAATGTTACTTTTCATTACTAATGCCACCAAATGCAACCAAGACTTATTTTCATTTTCCTGAATGTAATAAAAAAAAATTACTTTTTTGCAGACTTTTTGCTGTTAGTTTCCCAGCTATAAAACTACAGATACGGAGGATATTCTTATCTGGAAATTGTTCAGGACTTTTGTTCCAGCTTGGCGGATTCTTATACACTACCTTTAGGTAAGTACATTGGGGGTTGGCTTTCATTGTAGAGCTGTTCTTCTCTTCCCTTTATCTCCCTCTCTCTCTCTCTCTCTCTCTCTCTCTCTCTCTCTCTCTCTTGTGAAATGTATCTGTTGGGTTTTGGTTAGGGATTATTGGGGGGGGGGGGGGTGACAGGAAAATGGGGGCTTTGACAGCAAATTTGGAACCTAAGGGGGCAACTGCCTGAAACAGGTTGAGAACCACTCTAGGCGAACCAAAAAAAACGTCCAGCCATTGATTTTGTTCTATTAACGTAACAGTGTGGAAGTTCATCCAGCAATACTGTCGCAGATTCGAGATCGTTTGCTGGCCAGAAAGTTATTTTGTGTTTTTAAATCGGTTCATTATTTCATCTGAGTGACTTTTTGGAGTTTTTTTATTGGTGAAATCTGAATTGATGAGGCTCTGAATATCCAGCCTTGTTGAGGCGACGCGGCAAAATGCTTCGTTACCGATCCAAAATCCAGACTTGATTTTCATAACAGGTCTAAAATTTGGATCGTGATCCGGATACCCAGCTATTTTGAAGTGGATGGTCCAAAAATCCGGATCATTCAAAAGCAAGTCTCTGCCCAGCACTACTGCTGACGCTGCATTAAATCAGAACTCAGTCAAAGAGAAGTTCAGATTGTTGTCATTGCTAAGTTTTGTCTGCGCGTTGAATTTTCTGGAAAGAATAAAGGTCAGGCTTAGGGTCAGGTTTACGATGGCTGCTGTAACATTGTTTGGAAGTTGGACACAAATTTCTCAGGAACAAATCAAAATTTGAGTATTCTGGCTACCTAGCCCGAACGTTCCCCCTCTTTATTTCATTTCTGGACACTTCAAAAGTTCTCGATCAAAGGATGATAGATTTTATCTGCCTGTACATGTTTTTAATTGAAAGCATTACTGTTGGGTTAAAGAACTACTGTACAGGGTGTCCCTAAAGTCTGGGTACATGGTAAAAAACACATACTTCTTAAAACAAAACAATTTTATTCAAATGGGATGTTGATGAATAATATTTTCAACATGATTTCCATCATTTTCAATGCATAACTTGATGCACTTTGCAAAATTCAGGTGAACTCGATGGAACAGGACTGCATTGCCGTCGATTTCAGCACACTGACTGGTAATGTGTTCTCTCAAGCGGTTTAAATCTGTAATCTTCATCGAGTACACGTTCTCTTTTAGCATAGCCCAGAAACAGAAGTCAATGGGAGAAAGGTCTGGTGAACGAGGGAACCACTCCACATGACCTATTTTTCCAATCCAGTGAGCCAATCTCTAATAGCTGTAGTAAAATGATAGTGAAATCCCCCCCTGTACCCAGACTGTACAATTGCAAGAAAAGAACAAAGCTCTAAACGCGACTTCTCTGTCCCCATTTCACGTCACTACAGCAAATGGCGACCTTGGTTCTTGTCTGTTCCAACTCCACTTTTTGCACAATTGAACAATTCGATGTTAAACGTTTGCGGCTTTAGTATTGTGATGAGGAGTTAGAATACATCGGAACTGTGAAACAGCTTGATAACTGCCATGACGCATTTTAAACAAGTGCCATATCATTTGTTAAAGCTCTAGCCTACTACACACTAAATGAGCTTCAGTTTTTGCACACACACACACACACACACAAAAATGGAGAAAAAACGAACAAGAATCAAAGTCGCGAAACGTTATAGCTCAGACGGAATTGTAGGTAAACTGGTACTTGTAGCAGAGGATAGTTATAGCTGTAATCAGATTGCGGTACGGTTTGTGGTACAGACAGCAAAGACCTTTAGCTGCAGCCTGCATCTGCAGGGAGACTACCGTTACACCTGACATCATTATTATGGTATAGGTGGCCAAACCGCGGCTCGCGAGCCACATACCGCTCTCTGACCTTCAATATGCGGCTGGTGGAAATATGTTGGCTGAGCTGTTGTTGTTGTTGTTGTTTTTTTAAACCTTTGATATAATATAAACTAATACAAACTAACAGTTTAATAAACTTCCACCTGAGTAAATATTGTTGCATACATGTATTTCTTAATATTAATTATATAAAATTTGTGTAGCAAAATGTGCACGCAACAATAAAAAAGTCTGTGTAAATTCTGTTGATATCTTGTGGCTCTCGAACATCTGAAGTTTATTGTAAATGGCTCTCATATTAAGCAAGTTTGGTCACCCCTATACCACATTAAGCTACGTGTGACTGCTAGGAAATGCTGAGCTGTAACTATGTTGTTGTCTGTCGTCTTCCGCTGCACCTTGGAGTTTCAGAGAATTTCTGACCAGCCTCCGGCCTTTCAATTTGAGATCAAAATCATAATTTTCCTCCCTATTGAAGCCGCAATTTTACGAGTTCTGGCGATGGTGCTGTCAAATTGACTCTCCAGTTATCTCCCCTCACATGACAGGAAGGGGAGGCGAGTCACCGTATTTACGGCCCCTTTATCTGGTAACTAGGTCGTCACGAATTAGTCTAGAGAAAGGGTGCAATGTCCTCGCAGATTAACGATGGCGTCGAAGAGGACAATGATGATGATGGTGGTCATTGTTTGATGATATTCTATTTGCGGGTTTCATTTCCTTGTTATTGTCATTATATTTTGTTCTCCTACTGTTTGCCGGTTCCATCGTTATCATTAGGTTAGAAAGTAATAGCGGTGACTTGTCTAGTTGCCTCGTAAATGTTCATCGGTGAAATTTCTGTGTCCCAGGATTTTTTTAACATCTCCAGCTGCCGTTTTGGTCTTTCTTTCACAAATCTGGGCGTTGGAGTTGTTGTGTTTTGGTCTTTCTTTCACAAATCTGGGCGTTGCTGTTATTGTTGCTATTGTTGTGTTTTTCTTTGACATTTATTCGTACTACGATAAGACCTCCTCTTGCCCCCCCCCCCTCCCGCCACACCACACACAAAACAACAACAACAACAACAGCTCTCTTTGTTGGGAATTTCCGATCGCCGAGTCATGTGACAGATGGTTCGTTTCGATGTCCTTGTGTGGACTGTCCTGTTATGAACAGGTGTCAAAAGTGTCGTGACTACTCAACTTTCGTACCAGTTTTGCCACCTGTCCACATGGCCAACGGGAGAAATCCAAGTGACTGCTTTTTGGAGATTTGACTTGCAAATGCAGACGAGAGAGACAATTTGTGGCCAATCCTTGGTCTTCACGGATGGTACTTTTGCTTTTTTATTATGTGTTTTCAGTAGATATCGATTGGTTTATAAGCATGCCATTCAGCGATTCCATCCATCGCGTGATAACTGAGGAACTAGTTGGTTGATTGATTATTGAGTTGATAGATTGATGGTCTGATCCATCAGTCATAATATCTGTTTTCGTCACGCTGGCTTTTTTTTTTTCCTTATCCTCTCTTCCCTCTTTCTGTCCATTTTTTTTTGTCTCTTTATCCGCCCATCCTGAGTTTTTCCTTGTTCTTTTCGTTCCTTTACTTCTCCTTCTCATCTTGTCTTTTTATTCTTTCTTTTTCTATGTCTCAATCTCGGCCTTTGTGTCCTGTCCTCGTTCTTTCTTCCGACCTCTCATTCCTTTAATTCTCTTCTCTCGGCTGTCTTTAGAACTTTTCCATTCCAACCCTTGTCTCTCTCTCTCTCTCTCTCTCTCTTTCACTACTTCTTTTGCTCCTCTCCCCCTCTCTCTCTCTCCTTCTGCCTTAAGCCAGCACCCCCTCTCTTTCTCTTGTTCAATTGATCTCTCCACAATCTCTCTGTCTCTCTCTCTCTCTCTCTCTCTCATTCTCTCTCTCTCTCTCTCTCTCTCTCTCTCTCTCTCTCTCTCTCTCTACCTTAAGTCAGTACCCCCTCTCTTTCTTTCGTTCTTTTGATCTTCCCACATACTCAGCCAAAGGTTCCAGACAACCACCACTCCGAAACTCGCAGATGAAACGAAAAAAATACGAATCGTATCTAAGTTCACTTCTTATGACAAGGTCTAAAGAAAGCTTTTAGTGCTACATTTATTCCACATTTAGGCTGTAGCCAAACGGAAACGTGAACTCTAAGATTTTGTCTCGGGTGACTTAAGAGGTGTCCTTCTAGCTTTAAGTCTGCGTCCGTACCAATTGAAAGACAGTCTTAAATCTAAGTGTATTTTGATTACCGAAGAAGGAAATCCAGTGGCGTATCTTCAAAGGAGGCGCTATAGAGCAGTTTCTATTATTAAAATCAGAGAAGATTTCCTTGGAGAGTGAAAAGAGAATGTTCTTCAGATGTATGCGCTGTCTTTAATTATACGATTAATGAACTTGGCTTGTAATTTTCAGCAGATATTGTAGTAAAATTATCTATAAGATGGATGTCTGATGTTTATGTATAGAAAAGGGCGCAATTTCCGTGATTACCATTGGCGCGACTTTCCGCAGATACGCCCCTGGGGGAAAGGCGTTAATGTAACACGAGTGCTGGTCAGCAATTATAGCATAGCAAATGGAAATGCTTTTGCGCAAAGACTAAACCCATTTCTGCCGTGGCTTTTGATGGTGCAGACGTAGCAACAGTGAGAGTAGAGGTGATATTGTATCTACATGTAGTTCCAGTGTTGGTGAGAGTGGACGTGTTGCTGTGTCTACTTCCAGTGTTGCTATTTATACACGACCTGTCCTAGTGTACAGCGAGTTTCCTCAGGGACGAGCATCAGCTCCTGCAACATTAACATGATCTCACTTTAGCCATTTTATTTCACAACTACTTTTATTTTTGAATGACATCTAGACCTATTTATCTATCTATCTATCTATCTATCTATCTATCTATCTATCTATCTATCTATCTATCTATCTATCTATCTATCTATCTATCTATCTATCTATCTACCTACCTACCTACCTACCTACCTACCCACCCACCCACCCATCCATCCATCCACCCATCCATCCATCCATCCATCCATCTATCTATCTATCTATCTATCTTCTATCTATCTATCTATCTATCTACGTCCGTCCGTCCGTCTGTGTATCTGGCACACAAGTATTACCTATAACAACACTGTCAAAGTCAAATTTAATTTCACCACCCCCACCCCTCCGCCCTACTACCTTAAATCCCCGCCGTTGCACCGAATCCCACTTTGTTTTACATCTCACACCTGCAATACCCTGGATGACCCGTCCCAATCTGTCTGTCAATGCAGACAGGATATGTTAATACTCCAGTCTATACATTGTTCGTGTTCAGCCCGGGGCTGTCTCTGTGTCTTCCGCTACCCTGGGGCCTGTGAGTATGAGCAAGGGGGTCTGGGGGATATGTGTGTTTTGTACTGCATTACCTTGAGTGTCGCACTGGTATTTTTGTTTTGGCTTAATGGGGATTTGTTGTTTGGACGGTGTATGCTGTAGGGATGGGAGTGAGAGGGTGTAGGCATGTCTTACAGGGAGGCAGACGGAGAGAGAGAGATAGAGAGAGAGAGGGAGAGAGAGAGAGTGGTTGAAAGAGAAAGGTTATTAGACCGATGGAGAGAGGGAAAAAAACAAACGTCTGTAAGGAAAGGTACGGGATGGAGAGATGGAGAGCGACAGAGACATAGAGAGAGAGAGAGACAGAAACAGATCGGCCGGAGGAAAGGACTAAGGAATGAAAGGGTGAGAGAAGAGAGAGAGAGAGAGAGAGACAGAGAGAGAGAGAGACAGAGAGAGGCCGGAGGAAAGGACTAAGGAATGAAAGATAGATATCACTAAGCAATGGGCTAGAGTGAGAGAAGAGTGTGAGAGAGAGAGACAGAGAGAGAGAGAGAGAGAGAGAGAGAGAGAGAGAGAGAGAGAGAGAGGGAGAGAAAAGAAGGAGAGAGAGGGGAAGGAAAGGACTCAGTAATGAAAGATAGACGTCACTAAGGAAAGGGGGAGAGAGAGAGAGAGAGAGGAGAGGAGAGAGAGAGAGAGAGGAAGGAAGAGAGAGAAGAATCCGAAAGGAATCAGGAATGAAAGATAGACGTAGCTGAGGAAAGGGGTAGAGTGAGAGAGAGAGAGAGAGAGAGAGAGAGAGAGAGAGCGGTTGGGGGGAGGGGGGGGGGATCAAGAAGGCCAGAGATCGTTAGAAGGATACGGAAGGAGGAAAAGATCCAGGAATATAATTATGCTTACTGTCACTGACAAAGGGGATGGAAAGGGAGGGAAAGAGGGAGAGAGAGAGAGACAGAGAGAGACAGAGAGACAGAGAGAGAGAGACAGAGACAGAGACAGAGAGAGAAGGAGAATGAGATACAGGAGATAGAACGACAAGGGCCGTAGGAGGGAGACGGAGCGCGGATGTTTGGGTGAAAGATTGAAGGATGAATCGAGCAAGGGGAATGAGAGAGAGAGAGAGAGGGAGAGAGTGATTGTTTTCTATATTGAAAATGACAACAGTTTACATAGTGTTGATTCATGACATATCTCCAAGCCCAACAGCGTTAGGATTCCAGCAGTAAGGATAGGCCTGGCATCTTCCACCACCTGGCATGCCTTGCTGTGTAACTGACACAGAGATTCTCCAGCTTTTCTCTTGTGCTGACCCTGTCTGAAATTGTCATTCTACTTAGTAAGGGCGGGGGGTGGGGGGGGGGGGTGGAGATATAGACAGACAAATAGAGAGAAGCAGAGAAGCAGACGAGTCGGGGAGTGAGGAAGAGAAAGAGGGAGAGATGCAGACAGATTGAGAAGGAGAGAAAAGCCGGCAGAGATGGAAAGAGAGGTAGAGTGAGTGAGTGGGAGAGAGTGGAGAGACAGACAGACAAACAGACAAACAGACAAACAGATGAGGAGTGAGACAGACAGACAGACGACTTTGAACACTGACAGTTTTACACAAGATACAGGATCCCAAGACAAGGCATTCCTTCATCAGCATATTATATTGTGTTCTCAAACTGTGAGCATAGATACCTTGCTGAGTTGTGGTGAGTGCTAACTGTTGTTTGTTGCATTATGAGGGCTAAAGGCATCCATTGTGTGTGTACGTCTTCATTTTAGAAGGTTCGCTGCTCTTGGCATTTACACCTCAATTTTCTTGCGTCTTTTAAAAAAAAATATTTTTCTTGTTCTTATTTCTGCGTGTTTTTTGTGGCAGGGATTACTTTTTTTTTTAGAATTTTGCCCGGGCAGTGGCCTGTTTGGCCTGCTCTTCTCGTCTTTCAGCTGCCAATTCTTCTGCCTTTCGAGTTTTTCGTCCTTATTCGAGAAGACTAGGTGCTCGAATCTTACTATACTTTTTTTTTGACGCTATAAATATTCATGTATCTGAAATGGCAACACACAGCACATTATCTTGTTTTTAGTCTCTGGACGGCGTCTGGACTCATTTTGGACCTAATACAGATGTGGTCATAAAGCCTTTGGATTATCTTCTCCTTGGTCAGGAGAAGAAGATCTTAAAATTGGAACTGTTGCTGAGAAAGCAAGGGGGCATTTTTGGTTGTGGTGGTGAAGGAGTACAAAATTCTTAGTTTTCTTGATCACGAGGTATTGTGATAATCGAACCATTCTGGAAACGAGATGGAAAAGATAGTTCTTGTTAAATAATGCAGAGAGACATTGTCCACTGGCGACAAAGGGGAAAGGAATCAATAACGATTTCCTGGGTAATCTTGTTACAGAAACATATCCTCACTAGCTGCACTTTCCCACGTTCATGAGGTAACATGCATCTATAAATGAAACAGAGCATTGATATAATAATAACAATAGAGAAAGTGGCTCTTTGAATCTATATAAAAAAAACAGCAAGGAAAAAAAATTCACTGCTGCGAGGAAGAAATGCCCAGACCTGAAAAAATTACACGTGAAAGATAGTTCTTTTTGCTACTATGACTGTTCCTTTGACATGAAAACGAAGTATCGTAATTTTGTAATAAATGAAAATAGGCCTAAAAATATCAAATAATGCTTTCTCCTCAACAATGATGGCCTCCCTCCTGCCTTTGTTTTGTTTCGACTTTAGTACCGTGCATGTCATAAAAAATAATCATATCAAGCTTGGTGTGCAGTGTCCTGGCGCGCATGAGTTCTGAAGCAGGACTGCAGATTACTACTTTTATTGTAAGAGAGAGAGAGAGAGAGAGAGAGTACGTCATCGAATAATGCTTTCTCCTCAACAATGATGGCCTCCCTCCTGCCTTTGTTTTGTTTCGACTTTAAACTTCCGGTTGCGTTTCAAAGTTTGAAGGCATGAGTTTCTGTGCCGTCTGCCTTATGCACGGTACGGGCCATGCGGGTGTTGCTGTGCCAGTTGTGAGTTGTTTTCTTCCTAGATCTACATAATCTGTGTGCTGATTGTGTGTGTTGTTTGCAACCCGTTCTTTGAACGGGCCCTTACACTAGTAATATATATATATATATATATATTATAACAATGTAACGTTTGGGACTCCCTTTGGGTTCGAAAAGAGAGAGACAATGAGAGAGAGAGGGAACGAGCGAGAGACACTAAGAAAGAGAGAGAGGGAGAGAGAAAGACAGAAAGAAAGAGGGGAGAGAGAGACACAGAGAAAGAGAAAAACAAGGAGGGAGAGAGAAAGACAGACACAGAAAGAAACAGGGGGACACACACACACGCACAGGGAGAGAAAAAGACAAACTGATAGACAGATGGAGAGAGAGAGATAGAGAGAAAGAGGCAGACAGAGACGGAGAGAGTTGGAGAGAGGGAGGGAGAGACGGACAGAGAGCGAGGCAGGCAGAGAGAGAGAGAGAGAGAGAGAGGGCAAAGAGGATAACTTATGCAATATCTGCCTTCTCACTGAGTGATTATATATTGATGGATGTGATTGAAGCAACAATTACGTATTGAACATGTATTGTGAGTGCATACAAAGTATGTCAGGGGATGGTCAGAGAAAGATCATTTTTTTCATTTTACTCTTTCAGAGGTTGCTGTCGCCGTTCTCGTTTCTGCCGTGGTTGATGTTGTTGTTGTTGTTGTTGTTGTTTGGTAGGTACGTCCGGTAGGGTCTCTTTCTGTCCTGGCACTCTGTTGTATTTTGTCTGTCGTTTTTCGTCACAATGTGACCACCACCCCCCCCCCCCCAACTATCGTGCTTTCTCCAAATTCAAACACATTGTTGTCGTTGTTGTTGTTCTTCTTCTTTTCACTTTGTTGTTGTCGCTGTAGTTGCGTTGTGACTGTTGGGGTAGTTTCTGTTGTTAGTGTTGATGAAGTGCATGTTGTAGTTGCTGAAGTTCTCCTTGTTGTTGATGATAATGATGATGATGTTGTTTGACGATGTCGCCGATGACGTTGTTGACGCCGTCATGATTCTTATACAGTTGTTGTTGTGGTTGTTGTTGGTGATGATGATGCTGACGCCGTTAATATTCTTGTACCGTACCGCTGTTGTTGTTGTGGCGGCTGTATTAAGATCTACGGATAAGGAACTGCTAGAAAAGAGCCCTGAGATAAGATGAACCTACGTCGACAGATGATATCTTACACGGCCATCTTTGTAAAGATATAGAAAATATCGCAGCAAAATTAAGTATTTGTTCATGAGTATGCTGGTCTTTCGGAATTTTGACAGTGTATGTGTGTATATATATGTGTATGTGTGTTTGTTTGTGTTCTCAGTTCCAGACATGTCCCTGAAGGATTCAGACAGGTAGGCTGTTCCACTTCGCCGACCAATGAGGTGTAACATCGCCCGTTGAAGGGTAATTGAAATATCGTGTTTGTGCACACTGCTGCGGGCTAGGTAGACTGCGTAAAGGGTTTGATGAGGGTGGGAGGCGTGGGAGAGTGGGAATAAGATAAGATAAGAATCACTTTATTATCCCATATGGGAAATTCTTTTTCACAGAGTGTTTAACAGCCCATACATGGTACATATATCTTACGTATCATTATATAAACAAACTCAATAAGTCAATAACAGACATACATGGAGTGACATGGAAAGAACTTTAACTTTAATGAAATGTGGCACACATCTATCTAGTTAAAATGACTCGCTGAGGCGCATTGCGGAAGGCAATAGCGATCTTCTGTATCTATCGAGATAGAAAAGTCGGATGAGGGAATTTTTTGGGGGTAAGGGCTCAGTGTAAGGATGGGTCAAGGATATGCGGAGAGTGAAAATCAGACATGCGAAAATGGTACACAAGCTATAGGGAAGGACGTTGGGGATGAATAGGGAATGACTGGAAGTACCCAGACCAACTGATGATACCACAGACAAGGGAACAGGCGCACGAGACAGACATGCAAGGGAGAGATGCACTGGTTGACAGAAAAGGGAGAAAAGGAGACAGACAAAGACAGGCAGACAGAGACCAGGAGAGAACAAAAATGGACAGACGAATTTACACACACAAAGTAAAAAAAAAGGCAGAGAAAGTGGCAAATTGATTGACTCATTGATTGCTTGATTGACTGATTGATTGAATGATTACTTGATTGATTGATTGAATGATTACTTGATTGATTGATTGAACTATCACTTGATTGATTGATTGTTTGATTTATTCATTCATTACACGATTAGTTGACGGATGGATGGATGGATTGGTTTGATGGATTGGTGGATGGATGGGTGGATGTGTAGATGGATTGGTGGATGGATGGATGGATGGATGGGTGGATGGATAGGTGGAGGATGGAGGGATGGATGGGTGGATGGATTCATTCATTCATTCATTTATTCATTCACTCATTCATTCATTCATTGACGGATGCCTAACTGACGGACACGTTGACTGATTGGTTTACTGACACGTCTATCATCAAATGACTGTGAATGAATGAATGAATGAATGAGTGACTTCGACACCCGGACAAGTCATTAATTGATAGAATGACCAAACATTCTCTATACTGCTGAGTTGGCCGCAACAAAGGGTGTCAGTAGAGCGAGATAAGAGCCGTATGATGTCACCAGTACTGGCGAAACTCGGGAACAAATCATCCCACTCAAGGCTAATCCTGACCCTTGAATGCACGAGCAGCCGTGTGAGTGGCCATCTGTCGTCTCATGCATGAACTTTGCTGTGTCAGAGATTCTAGAGGTCACCGTTGTCACGTCCTTGCTTAATTGTTTATTTGTTTGGCTCAGATGACACCGTCAAGTGTAAGGTCTAGCTGGTCATCTCGGGGCCTTAACCCGATTTCGCATTCTGATTGGGCAGGAGGGTGGGGGCGTTACCATGGAAAAGGCTGTTGTAAAGGCAGAGTGGTATTTTACATTATAAGCCATAACTGAGTATTGAACACAACTCAGCAGTGAGTGTCTGATTAGGCCCATTTCGTATATCGGCCATCTTTAATGTAAGGACCGACGCATCACCATGGCGATTATAGCATTGATTTTGATTCGTTAGCTGATTTGCACTGCGAGCACTTCAGACGTCGCGAACCAACCGGCGGCGAGCTAAAAGTAGTTCACTACAGTAAACAATGGCACGTGTGTACATGTACATGGGAGACGTTCGATCGATTCTTTCACTTCCTTTCCATTGTTTACACGGATGGTAGGGAATCTGACCAGCTTGGATCCATCCTTTCCACCCCTGTCATAACAGTTAGCTGCAATGCAACCAGCAGGCATTTTAACCGCTTAGCAATTAGACATCTCGAAGTTACACTCATCAGCTGATCCACCGGCCAACTTGGGTGTCGGAAGAACAAAACAAAAACACTCTGTGTCGTCATTCGCAATGGGCCTATAGGGTTAACAAGAGGGACTGAAGATGTCCTTGTCACAGTATGGAATGTCTATCAACTGTCATGTCTGTACTGCCGCCACAGAGTAGGTTGTACCGTTTCAAGTCCATCCCAGCCTGACCTTCACAACATCTTCTTAGCGCTGGCGTGGATATTGTGGGTCTCTGCCTCGGCTTGTTATTTCACCAAACAGCGGCCGTTCTGCACAAGATAAATATAGGAGGACTCCTCGCATGATGCGTTATCATTCTATTTTTCCACCGTGTCTTTGGCCAAATGGACGGGGGTAGCGAGGAGAGTGCAAGGGTGTCCTATTGGGTGTCATTTAAAGAAGATTCCAGCAATAAAAACCTAGGTCAACTGCCCTGTTAAACAGCAGATAGGACAACACACAACCCCGGAAATGGATTTTTTCTTGCTTTTTATGGTCTTTGAAACAGCTTTGGATTTGGATAGTTGACATTTGATTTTCTGAGGGCGACACTTAAAAATGCTTGAATGGAATTCTCTGGCAAACTGTGATTTTCCCACGGGGTTCGCTCTGTATGACTTTGGGCAAAATCTATAGGCGTTAATAAACGTGTTTGATCGACAGCAATGTAGAATAATTATTTTCTCTTCTCGCCTTTATTTGAGGTTTTTCTTCCATTCAGGCCTTACTGCTCGTTTGTCTGCCTGTGGCTGTGGGCGACTGGTAGATTGATTGATTGATTGATTGACTGAAAAGCTGGATTGTGGCATGGTTGTGTGATTGATCAATTATTAGACAAAAAAATTATATGAATTACATTCTATATTTTCTCGGTAAATTTTGAAAACTAATTAGAGATAATTTGATAATAAACTGAATTAATTTTAGTTTCCACTGACTTCTTGTTCTTATTGGTGGAAAAAGTACTTGTAGTATGTTTTGGACTCTGCCAATTTTATAATTAAGTAAAAGAATATTCTTTGATGTGATAAGCATGCTTCATTCATCAATTTATTATCTTACTGTTTTAGATAATAATTATACATGTTTTGTTTGGTTTTTTTGTCAGTTTTTTTGTCCTTCGGTTGTGGAACTGCTGAAATCATTTCAAACATTCATAATAAGAAATGTCATTCTATCAATCGGGTTTGGAAACATCAGCACGCGGATGGATTGGGTAAGAAACATCATGCCATACAATATTGGCACAAGATTCAGTTTCAATTTTTCGCAATAGCCCTGAGTGATCTTAAGATGTCTGTAAAGGGGATCTGCCATCACATGTCAATTGCATTTGAGAGAGGTGGAGGACAATTCAGAGAATCCAAGACAAAGAGAAAATATTTGCATCTTTGTAGAAGTGTGAATCACGCCGGGTAATGGAAATCTTGGAGATTTTGGAAATCGGAAAAAAAAAATCAGGACCTTTTTGTCGCCTAAATCCATGCTTGAAGATTTCAGCTTAGCCAGAAGTGCTTGACCTCGAGGTAGATCATTATTTTTTCTTGAGAGTCACTTAATATGATTTTTTCTAGTATTCTCTCGGTTTTCCTTTGAGTTATGCCTGACCGACATGGATGGATGGAAGTGGGTAGAGGAATGAATGAAAAACCTCTTACTGTGCACTACGTATAGGAGGAGGGGAGATGAGGTCTGAGATGGAGCTTGAGTGGCCTTGGCATTGGTAAGACAATCTGGCAGGCCGTTCTCTAGAGGTTCTGGTGCAGCTGCCGTGTGTGGCCCCTGGCCAAATGAGGTTAGGCTACGCAATATCTGATTTCTCGTGTCACCAAGTCGTCAGGGCCAGGATACAGGTTTTCAACCTGCAGTTATGGGGTGCTCTTGGCCTGGCCAAAGCGTAGCGGAGCGGCACTCTTTCAAAACATTTTGTCTAGGAATCTCATGACCTTAGATCTTGTCTTAGTTCCAACTTGACTTTTTGCACAGCTGAGAAATTCGACCCTTAAACGTCTGGGGCTTTAATATCATGATAAGAAGCTAGAAGGCCATCTCCGTACACACGGAAACGCTCTGTTTACTGTTTGGTGGAGTTTTGACGTTTCCCCTGCCGTTTCCGTCTCCGTACACACGAGAACCCAACTTAATTTCTCACGCAGGGAGAGTTTGACCACACGGGAGACTATCAAAATTGACATTGCCCCCAAGCTGCAGAGGAAATAATTTATTTTTTAAAAACTTGTGGTCGCACCACACCCCAGCCCTCCCACCTCTTATTAGTCGCCCTCGCTTCTTGCCCTCCTCCAACTCACATTATCGAAACCGCTGATGAGAAGTTCAACGGGTTTAGCAACAAAGGAAAGACTTTTTTTTTTTTGTCTTT
>OZ007570.1:14109211-14149211 GCA_963931925.1 Onchidella celtica | reverse complement strand
AAAAGTCATTGAAGAGTGCAAACTGGCCGTTATCGTGTCGACGCTCCGTAACAAACAAACTCAAACTCAGCCCTTCCTTCTCATTGTCTGGCTACGTAAGCAACGATTTTGAGTACCGTCACAAGAGCGGTTTTTCACGTCCAAAATTGTAACGCAGTGACATGTTCGTCCCATCAGTCAAAGGCAAACCTTCAAACTGCGGCTGTGGGTCTAAAATGTCACTTCTCCATAATTTCATTGAGTTCATGGCTTTAAAGCTTAATAGCCAATGCTGTCCCAGCTAGCAACCCTACTTCAATCCGACGTAATTTCCTCAGGATTACCGTTGGGGTGGGTTCCCTGAATCAAACCTATGTACAAACAACGCAAATACTACGTATTGGATTTCCTTGGGGTTGCTGGATGGGTGTGGTTTTAGGTCTTTTAGGAGGTTCGCTGCTCTTGGCATTTACACCTCACTTTGCTTTTTTTTTCTCTCTTGTTAATGTTTTTGTGTGCCTTTGTGGTAGGGATTAGTTGCTGTTGTTTTTTTTTTCTTAATTTTGCCCGGCCCCGGGCCTTCTTAGGCCTGCTGTCCTCGATATCCAACTGCCAAGGTACCTTTAACGTGCGCAACGAGCACATAGGCCCCCCCCCCGAGTTTTTCGTCCTTACCCGAGAAGACTAGGTACTCGATCCTACTTACCATAGGATCAGGGATAGGAATTTTCCACCAAATACCTAAGTATGTTCATTAGCTTAATTTAGTCATTTTCCTAGAACGCGCTCCGCCGCCTGCACCGCACGCCTCTTATGGCTTTCATTACTGATATTCTAATCTGGAAGGTGTCGTAAGTTCTAGGTGATTCACACATTTTGTAGTTGTGTAAAATGAGGGCGCGGCGGGCTACGTGGTCCAAACTTTCAGAACTAGAGTTGATATTAATCCAGGTATCGGCATGGCCAAATATCGCCCGAACGCCGAGTAGATTCAGAGGTACTGGCTCAGACACTATTCATATTGGCAGAGGTATCGGTACTGTCCACCGTGGTGTGAGCACTGAGTAGACACAGCGATACTGGCTCAGACACTACTCATATCCACTGTGGGGGAGCACCACAGACTAATAAATTAACCAGACTGGAAACACGAGCTTCGGGCTGTGTTGTTTTTTACGGAATTTCCCGAGCGACGACTGTATAACCAACATGGCCGCCGCTCGGGAAATTCCGATTCTAGTTCTATCTGCAGTAGAAATTTCTTTTCATTTGTCAAGATTGGTTGTACATGTATCAATTTCTTGGTGCGGAACCAAACTTCCGCGTTCAGTAGGCGCGTCAAAATGGTGTCATTCAAAATTGTAGCTATACTGAAGCGTCGGTCGCTACCTTAAACCTACTATGGCGGATGGTTCATGACCTTTCGCTGTTTTGTGACGTCACACAATGGGATCATCCAGTCTGGTTAATTTATTAGTCTGTGGGGAGCACAGAGTAGTCTCAGAAATACTGGCCTGGACACTATTTATGTTGGCAGAAGCACTGGTAACGTCCACTCTGGTGTGAGTGCAGAGTAGACAGAGAAACTAGAGTTTAATAAGACTAGTAGCCATTTAAATGCCCTGTGAACTACTAATTACTTCAGATAGATTTTATCTGTTTGTGAAAATAAGCTTTTGGCCACTAGATACACTGATATTGTCTTGGATTCTATAAGGAAAGGTTTTTCAGAGGCCCGTGCACCTGGTTATAATTATGGACTTGCAGCCCTCATTAATTTTTTTTTTACTGAGAGACTGTGAGAGAGAGAGAGAGAGAGACACAGAGGGAGATAGAGAGAGTAGAGGTTGGGGGGGGGGATAAGAGAGTGGGGGAGGGGAGGGCCGGAGAGAAAGAATGATAAAGCGAGGGGGGAAGAAAAACAGAGAGGTGGAGACAAGAGTGAGACCGATAGAGAGAAAGCGAGAACGAGAAATACACACACATACACACACTCACACACACGCAGTTGTGATGTGCAAGTCGGAAAAAAATTGATTTAAAAAAAAAACGTCTAAAAGGTGTTGGCTGTCAGAGGGCAGACACAGAGTCATTACGTTCCTATGTAGAAGGGATGCTAAAGTGTACAAGCACACAATGCCATTATAATTTTATGATAGTTGAGTGCTGAAATGTCTCTGGTTTTTTAAGGAAACAGGTGGTTCATTTACATGACACCTTAACGCTGTCCTCTCTCCTCTTGTTCATCACGTATGGTTTATTATTGACCTAATACAATATCTCAGTTGCACCTGTTGCCAGGCACCCATAATCGCATGTCCGTTCACCCACGCAATAAATTTTAATAAACGATGCAGTAAGAATTACGTCGTTAGTCATAAAGTCCGTTTTTCAGGAGAGACCAGACTTTCTGTTGCTGTTGTTGTTGTTGTTGTTGTTTTATATTTCTGTCTGTATTAACAATAGATGAACTTTGTGTGTGCTGACTGGCACTGTCGTTAGTTCCCGTGCTTAACAAACAACCATAGACACGTTGCTCTAGCGACAAGGTGCTAGCCTCTCATGCCCAATGTGCCGGGTACGATCCCCTGTCGGTGCAGGCATGTTGGAATTTTTTTATTTTTTGGGGGGGGGGGTGGGGGGTGGGGTGGGGAGGGGGATTCGCGTCCCCGATTCTGTGGTAGGTAGGATCAAGCACCTAGTCTCCTCGAATGAGGACGAAAAACACGGAGGGCCTGTGCGCACGTTGCGCACGTTGAAGAAATCTTGGCAATTGAAAGTCGAGAAGAGAAGGCCGAACAAGGCGGCTTCCTGAGCAAAATTCTACAAAAAAAAAATTTTTTTTAAAAACAAGTCCCTTCCAAAAATCAACAACAACAACAAGGAGAGAATAGGAGAAGAAAAATATAAACAAGAAAAGTGGAGTGTGAATGCCAAGCGCAACGAACCTCCTGAAATAAAGACCTAAAAGAACAATTTCTGTGCTTTGAGCTGGTCTATTTTCTGTGAGAAACTGTGGAATTTTCAAAGACATTAACATTTTTGGCAGTTCACGATTTTGTGACAGGAGAGTGTCAGCTTCCAGGGCATGCAACTTCCAGGTCTGTATAAGGGTATCTCAGTCTTGCACTCACCGTACGGGCGTGTCTTACCCAGTTCAGATACCACAGTAATGTGTCGCACATGTTCCCACCATTTATAAAGTCCATAAATTATCAATCTGATATCTTGAAAATGAACGTTTTATATTATAGTGCGCTTGTTTTTTAGAATGAATGGGATGAACATCGATTTTCTATATCGATTTAGATTTATTTCAGGAAAGCATTAAAATTTATGTTCAAACTGTGTGGGAAAACTATTGGTGAATGTTCAGCAAATAATATCCACACACTAATTTACACATCTGTTCAACATGCTTCAGCGTTTTGCATTTTGATGCTGTAGTGATATTTTTTGTTGTTGTTGTTTTTCATAATTACGACTAATTATTACTCTTTCTTTTTTTTACAAAGTGCAAAGGAGCGAACTCAAAATCAGGCTGTTTTACTAACAGATACAAAATCAGTTCCATACTGTTTAGTGTGAAATGTCAGACCATGCAAAAATTTGGACTATTATGTCCAACAGTAATCGAGCAAATACGTGTTGATCCCGCTCGGGTGATTTTTTTCCGTATAACTTTAGCAAATTCAGGAGCGGGGCAGCAACACACCCCCAAACACAGGACAGCCCCAACACATCCCACGGGATTTTCGGTGACGTTCAGAGTCATATCAGGCACAGTCCAGAAATTGCAGCACCCATGGCAGTGTTCGATAGGACGAGAAATCCCTTAGCCGATGACCTGTGTTTCGGGGTGTGTTGCTGCCCCGCTCCTGAATTTGCCAAAGCTCGTACGAAAAAAAATCACCCATCCCGCTCATTCTAGTAAAGACGCACCAGGGAGAAACGGCTGAGAGAGCGCACTAGAGAGAAACACGTTGATCCAGAGGTAAAGTGCTCGCCTCTCATGCCGAAGGTACCGGGTTTGATCCCCGGTCAGTGCAAGCTTGTTGAAATTTTTTGTTGAAGAAAAATTCCTGTCCCTGATTCTATGGTAAGATCGAGCATCTAGTCTTCTTGGAGAAGGACGAAAAACTCAGAAGGCCCGTGTACACGTTGCGCACGTTAAAGATACCTTGGCAGTTGAAAGCCGAGAAGAGCAGGCCGAACAAGGCCGCTGCCCCTGGCAAAATGCTAAAAAACAACAACAACAACTAATCTCTACCACAAAAACACACAGAAATAAGACCAAGGAAAAAAAAAAGAAGAAAAAAAGCAAATTGAAGTGTAAATGGCATGAGCAGCGAAACCTCCTAAGATTAAGATATAAAACACAGAAATGGTTAGACATTTAAAAGGACACTTCCATGAGAAATTCTTAAACAGGTATTATGTTCATGGCTTTTTGGGACAACCGATTAACGAAAGGAGAATCTTAGATGTAAGAACGGACAGACAAAGACTTTGGACAGTTCAGTGGTTGATGGTTATCAGTATTTGGACGGTTTGTGAGTAGATGAATAGAGAGAGAGTTACACTTGGATGAATGGACCAACAGACAAATAACGGAGGGATAGATGTATGGAAGTAGGATTGTGGACGAATGAACAGAAAGGGAAAAATCGATGAAGGAACGATGGAACGTAAGGATTTGTGTACAATCAGAGCAGTGGCCCCGCGGTTAGGGCGCTGTGCACGGGTGTAAGAAGTCCGAGATTTCTTGTTAAAAAATTTTTGATTTTTAAATGGCTGTTGTTTTATGTACGTACGGCCCCCAAGCGTTTTGCATTAGGGGCGCGTACGTATACGTTCCTATCCCTAACACATCCCTATCTTCAACCCTAAATCTTATCGAATCCTTAAACCCTGCCCCCTTACCCCTTCAACCAAAAAAAAAAAAAAAACAGGAGGAAAAGACAAAGAAGAATTAATTAAGGATGTTGTTAGGAGTATTTCGGCAGGAGCTCTCTAGCTCTGGAGTCACAAAAGGCTTTAATGCGCGTACCTCTTGTGCCCCCCCCCCCCCCAAAGAAAAACAGCTAGGGAGACGTAGGCCCTACTTACTTGAAACAACATTCTTTTTCAATTAAACAAAAATGAAATTGGTAGTTTTCTGACCAGTACAATTAATTGGAGTCGGAATCATCATGTTTACGGTGGTGGTTGATGATGGAGCACGTGCATTATTTTCTGATGTTGTTGTTGCAGCCAGTGTTATTATTATTGTTGTTGTTGCTGTTGTTGTCGTTGTCCATTTGATGAACATTTGAAAGATGGAATCGCTTTGTAGTTTATCTTGTTACCTCACGCGCTGGTGATATACACAGTGTACCGGCGGTAGCAGTAAGGGTGCCTATAGAGAGAACGCTTGACGCTTGAGAAAGCGAGCGCTTGAAAGTAAGCGCCTGTTAAAAGCGCTTGTTGAATATTGAGGGGTACACAGATAACGCTTGTCGCTAGCGCTTGCTTTGGGCGCCAGCTGAAAATGAGAGTTGATTTGGAGCCGTGGCGGCTTCGTGTGACGACGAATTATTGTTGCTGGACAGTGTTTTACCTAAACTTATCCTTGGAAAACGAAAGAGAATAGCTGTTCATGAAATTCATCAGAAACGAAGAGAAGAAGGTGAATATCATCACCTGTTTCCTCGATTGAAAAACCACCTCAGTCGATTTCATTCATACAGTCATGAGAATGAGTCTCGAAAAATTTTATTACATCGTGGGAAAAATAGAACCTAAAATAATTAAGACCTGGTGCAATTGGCATCAACCCATTATGGCCTTGTCATCATGCTGAGATTAGCCAAGCTTCACTTTCAAACAGGTTTTAAAAAATGTAATGCAGACACTGTGTTATCAAGTATTGAAGTTTTTTTTCTTTTTATTCATTATTCTTACCACAGCTGTGATGAGCCATTCGACGTCCATTTGTTGAGGTTATAATAAACTACTGTGCGCAACACACGAGGCCTGACTTCTCTGCAGACAACACATCTTAGCCCCTTCAATAAACTACTGTACACATAATTAATAAAAGGCCTAACTCCTCTGCGGACGACACACCCTAGCCGCTTTAAACGCGAGAAGGAATTAACAAACAATTCTTTACGCTTTACAAGCGTCGCGACAGACAGCAAGCGCTAAAGAGCAAGCTTTGTCTCTGAATGGTACGAGAGAAATATGAGAAACTTTACAAGCGCTTGTCTACATGCGCTCGCTTTCTCAAGCGTCAAGCGTTCTCTCTGTAAGCACCCTAACACATATGTGTGGTAATTGAGTATGTGTATGTGTTGGTATCGGTTGACGTTATCTTAATGTACTCAGGTCCTTTCGTTTCACTGGCGTGTGTGTGTGTGTTTGTGGCGGTGTGTGTTTTATGGTTAATGTCATCAACACGGTACTTTTACTAGCGTGTACGCGTTGAAGTATGCGTGTGAGTGTATGTATATGAGTATGTGTGTAGTGTGTTTGTGTTGTGGCCTGAGCGTGCAACTTAGTTTGTGTGGTTAAACACGCCTCATTTATGTTTTATGTGTTAGTACGTATGTGTGTGTTCTGCCTTTAAGCCTGAAGTTGGGAATATATTAACATTTACATAGCATGGTTGTGTTTTGTTTTCCGATCTGATAATGTGTGCCAGTATCGACCAATCAACTGTTTCATCCTCTATCTTGTCTACCAATCTTACAGAGATCAAAGCGCGAGTTCTTTTACCTTTGTTGAACAAAAAATAGGGAAAAATTATTTGTAATTTGAAATTTTCAAATATACGGGCGCTTTGATGCAATAACTCGCTGGCTATAATGTTGTTGTTTTTTAAATCAACTCTCAGATTCGTTTGCGTTAAAGATGTTTGTCTATGGAGAAAATGCGGTTGTATCTGTTGCAAGCAAAAAAGTGCTTTTAAAATTGTCTTTTTTAAATTATTTGCTTTTTTTTTTTTTAATTAGGTCGACCCCAAGAAACTTCCCCCGTAACATTAATGTGATTAAGATTCCGGGACATTCTGTCTTTGTCTGGAACTAAAACAAGTGATTGCCACAGGCAAATCTGCAACCCGTCTATTTGGATACAGAGACGTCAACAGGAGTGTAGAGGTGACTCCATGGTGCTGACTGCAAAGTACTTTGGATATTATGCACATCACGATGCTGGACACTTGTGTGTGTGTGTGTGCGTGCGTGTGTTTGTATGTATGGGTGTAGATGTGTGTGTGTGTGTGTGTGTTCGTGAGCATGCCGGCGAGCTGGGATGGGAAGGGGGAAGATTTGATGATCCGCAGGACTGTGCGTCTACCCTCACCCTCTCGTCCAACCCCTAAAAATGCTTTTTAAATTGAAGAAATTAAGCTCAGAAAGTTTATTATCCAAATCCGACCGCTTTATGCCCTTTATGCCGATCCCAGCAAGATAAATCTTGCAGATTCTTTGAATTAAGCCCAACAGTACAAATCTAGGTCCAAATCACATTAGTAACGGCACTTGGATCCCATGCAACGACCAGTTGAACTCATTGATACACCACAGTTCCTTGCAGAATCCGCAGATGTGATAACGTTGATTTTCGAACACCCATCTGTAAAGAGAGGCGAAACATTATAATTATTCTGATCATACTTTGAATTTTTCTCCTTTCACCTTTCACCTAGGCGTTGTCCACCCACTGCGGGATGGAGCCCTCCTACAATGACTTCAATTCCCTCCTGTCTGATGTCTTCCTTGTCTATGTGGTTCCCCCTCTCTTTTCACAATTATCATCCTGCCAACTTCTTCCTGGTCGCCCTCGTGTTTTGTTTGGTGTTGTGTTTTCAATTTTACTGCTAAAAAAGGCGTCTCTCTTTTGTGGCCCAAGAAATTGTACATAGATCATATCAAAGACTGAAGTTTGTCCAAAACGGATGTGTCCACTTAATGTTTTGTCAAATATTTAGAAAGTACACAAAGTTACATAGTTTATGCTCACGTGTCGACCCCCTGGCGCCATTATAGTATGATGAAAGTGACGTGATCTTTTTGACATAATATGAAGATCAACATGGCCACGACAAGCTAACATTGACCAAAGCTGTCGACATCGAGGCTAATTAACTCTAGGGAACAGAACTCGATTGCATGTTGATGGCCCCCCTTGGACCTGTGGCGCAATTGATTGCAGTTTTTGTTGTTTTTTAGCTGCTGAATACGAAAAGTTGTCATGTAACAGGCAAATGAAATTGGAAGTTGAAGGTGCAAATGCCCCACTTCCGGGTGCAGGCCACACGCTATTGCTCCAGGTTAACCCCACTGTTCCGTTACGGCCATTAGCCCGGATTGCTTGCAACTTTTCAATCATCCGGGAAATGATAGTGATTGGCTCCCCTGAACCAGTCACGTGATGATCGTCATTATGTCCGCGCAGACCCCGTCTATTTCACTAAGGGCCACGCCCATTGTCACGTGGAAATCTTAATCAGCGTTTCCCCCGTTGTGAAGTTAAGGGCAGGACCGTGCGTCTACCCTCACCCTCTCGTCCTACCCCTAAAAATGCTTTATAAATTGAAGAAACTGCTCAGAAAGTTTAGGGACCGTTCACATATTATGTCATCACATAAAGGGGGGGGGGCCGGGAGGGGGTCTCTTGAATGATGACAAGTGATGACATGGGGGAGGTGGGGGGGGTGTTGAGTCCAAAGATGATGTCATCAATGTGGTTTGGTAAAATTGAAAAAGAAGAACAAATATATAGATTAAATTCATATTTTTATTGTAATACCTGTCATTAAAATAACTATATAGGTAGTGGAAAGATCTTGTCAGTTTGCTAACAGGCAGCTTCTCTGTATGCTCTTTGTGAGTTGAAATGGTATTAAATGGTTGAATCAGCCTGTCAGGGACACCTCATAAAGCTTCTTTAGAGCATTTATTTAGTGGATGTTAAGCGCTATATAAAAGCTCTTATTGATTTGATTTGATTTATATTCTGTTAATTTGAATTAAAATAAATAGCAAACAGCACTATACAGGTATTTTTTGTCGTTATTTGTCAAGTTTTGATTACGCCATCAAACAGGGGTGGGTGGGGGGGGGGGTAGCCATTTGATGACATGTGATGACAAGGGGGGGGGGGGTTTCAAAATTAGTCAATTTTTGATGACATAATATGTGAACAGTTTCTTATGATCAAAATTCGTCCTCTCTGTGCCCCTCTGCCCCTCCCTGCACAGGAAACCCCAACACCCTCCTCGGCTCTTGTTCTCCCTATCTCTCCCCCCCCCCCCCACGAGGATCAACTTTTACCTAAGTGTGCATGGATGGATGGTGGTTGGGGTGATGGATGGATGGATGGATGGGTGGATGGATGGATGGATGAATGAATGAAGATGAGGTGATGGATGGGTGGATGGATGGGGTGGATGGATGGGTGGATGGGGTGATGGATGGTGGATGGATGGGTGGATGGATGGATGAATGAATGAAGATGAAGTGATGGATGGATAGATGGATGGGGTGGATAGATGGATGGATGGATGGATGGATGGATGGATGGATGGGGTGATGGATGGGGGATGGATGGATGGATGGGTGGATGGTGGGATGGATGGATGGGTGGATTGATGGATAGATGGATGGGTGGATGGATGGGGTGATGGATGGGGGATGGATGGATAGATGGATGGATGGGTGGATGGATGGATGGATGGGTGGATGATGGATGGATGGATGGGTGGGTGGATGGGGTGATGGATGGGGATGGATGGATAGATGGGGTGATGGATGGGTGGATGGGGTGATAGATGGGTAGATGGATGCATGGGTGGATGGATGGACGGCTGCATGCATGACGGAAAGCACAGATTCTGCCCAAAGTAAGATTTCGTTCATTAATTTAGTCTAACATGCCTGCCTCGTTTAGCTTTCCGTTACTTATGTTCGGCAATACACTGTCAAACCTAACTAAATACTGCTGTCGTTGACAGTTTGCAAGTGATTAAAGTGAAAAACCAGGGAATTGATCAGTATGAGTAATATCTGTTTTGTTGATCCTAATCCAACAAATAACAGTGGTTCTAACTGTCTCTGTCGGAGCACGTCGTAACTAAAGTGTCATTAACTGCTATGTCACCTACAAAATTGTCACGGTATATTAAAGCATTTGTTGGGCAAATTTGTTGCCTCCTTGGGCAAATATCATTGCTCATTATTATTATTAACTCTTTGCAATGTTTCGGTAACTAGTTCTAATAGTAAAACATTATCCATTTACAAACGTCTCCGTGAGGACACTTTCCAGTGATGCCGAGCAGAGAAAATACCAACTTGTGTTCCCTCGCGACTTTAGTAGTTATTTGTTGTTCAGACTCCACTTTCTGAAAAAATGTCCAGATCTTTTAGTAGGTAGAAGAGATATAACGAAATAAGTGCACGCTTTGATACTTGTTTCAATGCTTTGTGGCAATTATCAAGCTGTTTAACAGTACAGATTTATTCCCTCTCAACTGAGTACTAAAGCCGCAAACGTTTGACGTCGAATTTCTCAGCTGGGCAAAAAGTGGAGTTGGAACAGACAAGAAGTAAGTTCGTGTTCTGTTCAGCGATATTTTCTCCTTTGAATTCACATGGATTGATGGATGGGTGGATGAATGGATGGGTGGATGGATGGATGGATGGGTGGATGGATGGATGGATGGATGGATGAATGGATGAATGGATGCATGGATGGATGAATGGATGGATAGATGGGTGGATGAATGGATGGATGAATGGATGAATGGATGAATGGATAAATGGATGGATGGATGGATGGATGAATGAATGGATGGACGGATGGATGGATGACGGTTATGTGGATGGATGGATGGATGGATGGACGGATGGATGAATAGATGGATGGATGAATGGATGGATGGATGAATGGATGAATGGATGGATGGATGAATGGATGGATGGATGGATGGATGGACGGATGGATGAATGGATGGATGGATGAATGGATGAATGGGTGGATGGATGGATGAATGGATGGATGGATGAATGGATGGATGGATGGACGGATGGATGAATGGATGGATGGATGGATGAATGGATGAATGGATGAATGGATGGATGGATGAATGGATGGATGGATGGATGGACGGATGGATGAATGGATGGATGGATGGATGAATGGATGAATGGATGAATGGATGGATGGATGAATGGATGAATGGATGAATGGATGAATGGATGAATGGATGGATGGATGAATGGGTGGATGGATGGATGGACGGATGGATGAATGGATGGATGGATGGATGAATGGATGAATGGATGAATGGATGGATGGATGAATGGATGGATGGATGGATGGACGGATGGATGAATGGATGGATGGATGAATGGATGAATGGATGGATGGATGGATGAATGGATGGATGGATGAATGGATGGATGGATGGACGGATGGATGAATGGATGGATGGATGGACGGATGGATGAATAGATGGATCGATGGGCGGATGGATGAATGGATGGATGGGTGAATGGATGAATGATGGATAGATGGATGAATGGATGGACGGATGGATGCATAGATGGATGGATGAATGGATGAATGGATGGATGGATGATGGTTATGTGGATGGATGGATGGGTGCAAGACCCTTTCAAAGGAATTTTCGTGTGTTTACGGCGCTATCAGTGGGAGGGTTAATGAAGCAAAAACTACTTCACACCCAAGACAGACAGAGAATCTCCTGGGTCGGAAAATGACACAAGCAATTATTTCCGATTTTGACTAGAGAATAATTGGATATTCCAGCGAGCAAGCGCGCCGAAATACGGAATACATTTTTTTTTTCTTGGAACTCCAGGAACGTGCAGACAGCTATCTCTGAGCCTAGGCGAAGGGGTAAAGGGCTCTTGTTACTTGTACGTAGCCTTCGTACCCCAAGCGTTTTGCACGAGGGTCGCATACGTATCCTCAATCCCGTCCTTATACTCAAACTTAAATCTGATCGAATCACTAAGGGGCGGGTTTACACTGGTAGGTTTTAGGAATAGAAAAAAGGAATGGGGGTCTGTGTGAGAAGAACTCTCCCGGCTTTCCGTCTTTTATTTTCAGATTTCCCCCTTCGAAACGTTGTTTGTTTACACTGGTCCGTTTTCTGAATGAGATGCGATGCGCGTCGTTTGATTTGGTCATTTTTTGAAGGGGGAACTCGGAAAGCAAAAGTCGGAAAGCCAGGAGAGTTCTTCCCACACAGTCCCTCATTCCTTTTTTGTATTCCTAAAACCTACCAGTGTAAACAGGCCCTAATCCTCTCTCTCTCACCTTTTCAATCAAAAGGAAATCTGAAAGAATAATTCATTAAGGCTGTTGTAAGGAGTATGTAGAGAGGAGCTCTCTAGCTCCGGAGTCACGAAACAGGCTTTAAAATACGTACCCCTAGCGCAAAATACTTGGGGAACGTACGTACAGGTAACAACAATCTTGGTAAAGATCGTTCGTATCGCGTCTTGACAACCACAATTTGCTAGTCAGCGAGAGAAGTGCATGACCCGGCAATTTTCCACCCTTGTCAAAATGTGCCACATTGAACTGCGGTAGACATCAAGTTTGCTCGAAGCTCGTCCTACGCTCTGGAATCTATATCTACCGATCCGAAAACCTCATGGCACCTTCCCAACTCGATACTCTGTCTATTACTAGTAAAAAGTTGCATTGATCTAAAAGTCGATGTAAGTAACTATGGAAATAAAAAGGAGATATTGGATTCAAAGTTTCTTATTTAAATTTAGTTTCTCGAATATTTTTACCGTTGAATACTTCTAATTTGGCATTTGTGTAGGATTATGACATCACTGTCTTTGACTGAATACAGTACATTCAGCTCTGACAGTTAACGATGAGATACCACCTTGGGTATTTCGATTCCGATATCCCAACAATCTTTTTTGTATAGGTAGAATGCGCATGACGTCACAAGTGTTTTTGTTCTGTTCTTCCGTCAAACAAGATGGCCGGTGGATCAGCTGATAAGGGTATATTTTCGAGATGTGTCTAAGAGGTTAAAATGCCTGCTGGTTGCATTGCAGTTGACTGTTATGACAGGGGTGGAAAGGATGGATCCAAGCGGGTCAGATTCCCTACCATCCGTGTAAACAAGAGAAAGGAAGTGAAAGAAATGACCGAACGTCTCCCATGTGCGTGAACGCACTTAACATTGTTTACTGTAGTGAACTTTTTTTTTAGCTCGCCGCCGATTGGTTCGCGACGCCTGAAATTATCACAGTGCAAATCAGCTAACGAATCAAAATCAATGCCAACTCAGCCATGGTGAAGCGTGGGTCAGAACAGACAAGATGGTGGATATGCGCATTCTACCTGTAGGGATTGAGAGCAGTTACATTCAGCTTTCAATTACGTGCATGCTTCAGGGGTCATTCACTCAAGTGCTGTTTAATCCTGGCCCCTCTCCCTTCATGCTTTTCCTACATGTGGCTCCAACCGCCCCCCCCCCCACTGGGGCTCCAACTTCCACCCCTGGGCCTCCAACTCCTCCCCCCTCCCCCCACACACACACCCTTGTACGAGTGTACATCCATTGGAATGGTGATGGTTTATGATAATGTTTTCATTATTCTAAACCTGTTCTGAAGTGGCATTTCGAGACTTACCTAACCAAAGGGTGGAGGTGTATATGTGTGCAGGGATAGGGTGGGGTGAGGGCAGTATCTTACACAGAAAAATACATAATATTTTTGGTATTTGGACTTGTCTAGGCCATGACAGCGATATTCACAGATTCGATCTTATCACAGGCATCGATAGAGCACAATCTTCAGGACGTGACCTGTCAATACTACTTGTCACGCGCCTCAAGACAACAGACATTTTTCTGTCGATGTCAAATTGCATTTCAGATGAAACTTAGTTCCACCCAGAGGCTTGTACCAGATTTAGGTCATGTCTTCAGGGAAAGTTTTCATGAGATTCTGAGCAGAAATGAAGTGAAGCCGTAAAGTTACCCCTGTTTTTAATTGACAAGATCATTAATTTTGTTTTGTCACTATGCGTCGTGCGACTCACAATTTTATCCGCACGTGCACTTTGCACAAATATTAATAATAATAATAAAGAATTTTGTGACCTGTATGTACGTCCCCCCAAGTTTTTTCTTGTTTTTTGTTTGCGCTAGGGGCACGTATTTTAAAGCCCCGTGTGACTCCAGAGCTTGAGAACTCCTCCCGAAATGCTCCTAACAATTATAGCCTTTATTAGTTATTCTTTCAGATTTTCTTTTTGTTTTCCCCCTATTTTTTGGTTGAAAGGATAAGGGGGCAGAGTTAGGGATTCGATAAGATTTAGGGTTGAGGATAAGGACGGGGTTAGGGATAGGTACGTGTACGTACGCGCCCTTAGCGCGAAACGCTTGAGGTGAGTAAGTATTTATAACAACAGCCATCAACAATAATAGGCGTATCTAACACTTACGTGTTCTGGTCCCTAAATTCAAGTACCAGCTGAGGTAGACTTCTGGAAGCTGTTTGGGGTCTTATTTCTTTCATAGACCAGAAGAATCGTATTTTAAAATAAATCCTCTCGCGTCAGTTTTGATTTAGTCGCGGGTGGTTGATGGATTGTGGGGACTTCTGGTATGCGTGGGCATATGGCATGGGGCGTGGGGCATGGGGAATGGGGCGTGGGGCATGGGGCGTGGGGCATATAGCATGGGGCGTGGGGCATGGGGCATGGGGCGTGGGGCATATGGCACGGGGCGTGGGGCTGTGGGGCGTGTGGCTGTGGGGGCGTGGGGCGTGTGGCTGGGGGGCGTGGGGCTGTGGGGCGTGGAACGTGGGCAGCTAGAATGACGCTTACGGACTTTTCATAGAAATCTTAATTTCGTAGTGTATTTTGCCTTTGCTGTGTAGATAAACTGTTGTTTGTTTATGTTGTGTTGATGGTTTCCTTGTTTAGCTCGTATTAAAACATCGCACCTAACAGATGCACGTTTTTAATGGTTATGCACAATCTAGCCATACGACTTTTTAATCTTTTTGTAGATATATAATACTGTACATACTAACTTTGGCCGATTACCGTTGGTAGCACATTTTGGTTGTTTTGTTGTTTTTTGTAAGATTGAAGCGGGGCATGGGACAAACAAATGTTGAGAGACACAGGTGTAGAGGTTACGAGGAGGGTGTAGTGTGCAGAGAGGAGGTAGAGTGCCAGGGATGTATTTTGTATACTTCCTTAATCCCATTTGGGATCTTTACCTTGGTGTCATTGTAGCCCAGTTACAATTGGAGCAGACACGTCGTCGCCACAGTGCAGCCCAGGTCGGCGTTTTTTTAGGGGGCGGGGGGTAGTGGTAGGGTTATAAATTTTATTTAATTTTGCCCTGGCAGCGGCCTGTTCGGCCTGCTTCTCTCGATTTCCAACATGCACACGGGCTCTCCGAGTTTTTCGACCTTATCGGAGAAGGCTAGTTGCTCAATCCTACCTACCATAGGGGAAGGGACGGAAAATATGAGAAAAATCCCACCCGGATTCGAACCTGGTACCTTCGGCATGAGAGGTGAGCATCTTCCCTCTAGACCAATGTGCCCCCATAGAGAGAGAGAGATGTCGCTTTATTGTGTATAACTCTAACAGATGCTGTGAGAAGAGGCAGCAGATGGTGTAGCCAGGCCAGTGTAGAGATTCTGGTAATTGGACGATTATCAATACACACACAACTTCAACATAAATGATGCGTTGAACTTAACCCTGGCAAACAGATTGTGTGTGTTTTTGTGTGACTATTTGATTGTTGCCAAAATTGATGATGGTGTTGATATCTATGATGTTGTCGTTGCTAACAGTTTGAGTAGAAGTGGCTTTTGCTTTGTCGCATTGGTATAAGTGGTTGTTGTCGTAGCAATGGTAGTAAAAGTGATAGAGGTAATACTGCTTTGTAAGAATGAATTTAGTAGTAGTACTAGCAGTAGTGGTAGTTAGTAGCAGTGGTAGTAGCAATAGTTGTAGTGATGATAGTAGTGGTGATGGTAGTAGTAGTGGTAGTAGTAGTAGTAACTGTTGTAGTAGTAGTAGTAGTAATAGTTGTATTAATGGTAATAGTAGTGGTACATGTAGTAGCTGTAGCAGTAGAGGTAGCAATAGTTGTATTAATGGTAAAAGTGGCAGTAGTAGTAGTAGTAATAGTAGCGGCTGTTGTTTTTGTTGTTCTTGTAGCTGCTGTTGTAGTTATTGTTGTTGCTGTTGTAATTCTTATTGAGAGTGTTTTTTCTTGTTGTTGTTCCAACTGTTGCTGACGCAGTCACGATTATTGTTGCTGTTGTGGTAATATCTACATGCGTGTATGCGTGTATTGTATCGATCAGTACGAACAGCTAAGACTTTGATCAGACGTGCGTGCTAGCTATAAGTGACACATGTTCTGTCTACTTCACAAGTTCAAAGTCGCTGAATGTCGCTTGTGTCGCTACATCTTCAGCACTCAGGGCTTGTTAAAATGATATGCTCACTTGACAGCACCTCCTCCCCTTCCCCTTCCTTTAGCGGTGTAAGTCACCCATCTGAGCTCCTGCAAATACATACACACACACAACCGCTCACTCACTGCCTTACGGATAATTTCACTCATTCACTCACTCATTTACCCACCCATTCACTCACCTTTTCAATCACTCACTCTCTCACTCAAGAAATCTTTCACTCATCCACTCACTCATTCCCTCACTCACTCACCCACACACTCACACACTCCACACTCACATACTCACGTATTCACTCACTCACTCATTCACCCACTCACTCACTCACTCATTTATCTGTCTATCTATCTATCTATCTATCTATCTATCTATCTATCTATCTATCTAATCTATCTAATCTATCTAATCTATCTAATCTATCTAATCTATCTAATCTATCTAATCTATCTAATCTATCTATCTATCTATCTATCTTATCTATCTATCTATCTATCTATCTATCTATCTATCTATCTATCTATCTATCTATCTATCTATCTATCTATCATCTATCTATCTATCTATCTATCTATCTATCTATCTATCTAATCTATCTAATCTATCTAATCTATCTAATCTATCTAATCTATCTAATCTATCTAATCTATCTAATCTATCTAATCTATCTAATCTATCTAATCTATCTAATCTATCTATCTATCTATCTATCTATCTATCTATCTATCTATCTATCTATCTATCTATCTATCTATCTATCTATCTATCTAATCTATCTATCTATCTATCTATCTATCTATCTATCTATCTATCTATCTATCTATCTATCTATCTATCTATCTATCTATCTATCTATCTATCTATCTATCTATCTATCTATCTAATCTATCTTATCTATCTATCTTATCTATCTATCTATCTATCTATCTATCTATCTATCTATCTATCTATCTATCTATCTATCTATCTATCTATCTATCTATCTATCTATCTATCATCTATCATCTATCATCTATCTATCTATCTATCTATCTATCTATCTATCTATCTGTCTGTCTGTCTGTCTGTCTGTCTGTCTGTCTGTCTGTCTGTCTGTCTGTCTGTCTGTCTGTCTGTCTGTCTGTCTGTCTATCTATCTATCTATCTATCTATCTATCTATCTATCTATCTATCTATCATGCATCCACGAGAAGAGAAAAAGAATAATAATATCAAATTCCCACAAGGACCTTTTTCCGAGACAGCTCACGTGTGTGACCTCAAAGTCCCATATTTATAATGACATAGGTGAGCAGCTGTGACTTACTCACGGTCTTTGAATGGATCTGTTGTGTTACCTCTCAGGTAGATGTGCGTGCGTGCGTGAGAGATGGAGCGTTGACAGTTCGATGCATAAAAGGTGAGGTACACTGCCTCCATTATTTTGTGTTTAAGTGGAATGTGCACTCATCCACAAACCGTGCATTGTATATGATATAATGTGAAATGTATGTGGTCAACGAAGTGTTCTGATGACTGGTTTTAGACTCAGGTGTGAGCAAACGCAGCTGGCCATTCACAGCGGTATTCTGTTCTCACTGGAACGTTACACAATGTCGTCTCAAATTCAGTGGAGGCGAGTTTCCAAATTGTGTGCGCGAACTTCGGAGAAATAAATATTGTGGCTGTCGTGACCTGTACAATGCAAGGTAAGTCTTGAACAGTGGTAGTAAATGGGGTTACTTTTTTGTTGTGTTTGTGTATTAATCGTTGTTATAGTTGTGGATAAGACAAAGCATAATAACGGCCAAAGATTTATTCCAAAAAATTGAGACCAATATTAATGAACAGAAATCTATCAACGACCACTAAAATCAGAGTCTTAAAAACATATGTGTGGTCAGTGCTTTTATACGGATGTGAATTTTGGACAATGAACAACGAAATACAGAGGAAACTAGAAGCAGCAGAGATGTGGTTTATTACAAGAATATTGAGAATATCACGGATGGAGAAAAAATTTAATGAGTCAGCACTGAGAGACTCTAATCTGAAAAGATCATTCATTAAAACAATAAGACAAAGGCAAATGAAATTTCTAGGACACATCTGTCGCCTCACGAGCCTCGAACATCTAGCAGTCACAGGGAAGATGGGAGGCAGGAAAAACGGGGTAGACAGAGAAAAACTTTCACTGAAAGTCTTAATTCATGGACAACAAATAAACGTCACAACAACAACTCCCGCTTGAGGTTGGCTGGTGACAGATCCGAGTGGAGAGCCATGATCGCCAGTGTCTGTTCCAGACAGGGCAACTGATGATGATGATAGCTGCGTAAGGAAGGTGTTGTGATGTCTTCATAATAGCATTTGGACAGGTGTCAAAAGCTCACGGACAGTGGTTTCTACAACAGTTCCTCAAATTTCCACATCACTAGAATTTCAAAGCAACGACTTTCATTTACTTACTTTAATATTTTATGGTTATATTTAAAAGTAATTCTAATTTTGCTAAACTTCTAGATCACAATGAATTGTACAAGGGCATAATCCTTATGGTGCAGCCTGTCCTGGTTCACATAAGGACATCTGCTCACGTGAGGATATGAGACATTCTTGTAAATAAGCCAAAAATACTCACAATTTTGTTACTGTAATTTGCAGGCAGTTCCGAATGGCTGTTGCTAGGGGGGCGTGTAGTTTTACATTATAAGCCATTGCTGAACAGTGAACACAACTCAATATTTTCTCTATTTGGCTTTGTAAATAGGCTACGTGCCCCTAGCGACATTCTCTCCGGATCTCCGGAAAAGGTTATTGTGGCCATTTCCCCAAAACTGCTGTTAGGAGACCGTACTGCAAATACGACTATAGAAAATACTGAGTTGAGTCCAAGGCAGGTAAGCAGGCGGTTGGCGGAATACAACAACCACAGAAGAACTGTGGGGGTCACAGAAAGGCTATAGGCAAAATCAAAATTGGACAAAAAGAAAAATTAGTATGTAGCAAAGCCCCGCATAAGAAATAATACCCCAACGATACAATGAAACGCAAACTAAAAGAGAAGACAGAAAATAGCCGATATTTCGGCAAACAGGCAATTCAAGGGAAAAAAAAAAAAAGCAATAACAGAACCAAAAAAAAAAAAAAAAGAAAAATTGAACAGATGTATACCACAATCGAACAATAAAAGATTTGAGTAGGAAATGTATAGAATCTAAACAGAATATTTTTACTTAAGTGCGAGTTCTTGCTTGGACAGCAGCACAGAAGCACGTCTGCCATTGTGTGGAGTCGGTTGGCGGGCGTTTCTGGTGGGGTCTCCTTCTGTCCTACCGTCCCGCCAGAATTATTCTGTTTTGTCTTCCTTGCACAATATTGCCGTTGTCGTATCGACGATCTTTCTCCAAACTCAAACTCAAACGGAAGCAAGTAAGGGTTAATGTGGCAAACTGGCCAAACTGAACTATGACCTTAGCCGGAATCCCAAGATTTCCGAAAGAAAAGAGAGCTATCCGAAGTCCGTTGAGATGTTGGTTCTTTTGATTATCTCACCTAGATCAGCTCCGTCATGTTGTGTTGACTCGTTCCTGTGTTTAAGTCTTTACTTTACCGGGTTCGCTGCTCTTGGCATTTACACTTTCCTTGTTCTTGTTACTATGTATTTTTTGGAGTGAGGATTAGTGTTTTTTAGAATTTTGACCCGGCAGCGGCCTCGTTCGCTCTGTACTTCTCGTCTCTCAACGGCCAAGGTATCTTTAACGTGCACACGGGCCCTCCGAGTTTTTCGTCCTTGTCCGAGAAGACTAAGTGCTAGATTCTACCTACCATAGGGTCAGGGACAGGAATTCTCCCCCCCCCCCCACCTGCAAAAAAAAACTTTAAAAATTCCAACATGCCTGCACTGACCAGGGATCGAGCACGGTACCTTCTGCGTGAGAGGCGAGTACTTTGGCCCTAGACCATCTTGTTCCTGGAATACTGGGCTCGTTGCACTCTCTCCTCATCCTTCAGCACCATTGCCTCGCGTCAGGAGGTGTGCTAAAAGCTTCTAACAGTATCCATGGGTCATTGTAAGAAATTTTGAGCTCCTACGCATGAACTGTGATGGCAGTAGGTCACTGAGTGATCTGTTCGCTGGTAACACAGTCAATGCCCCAGTATCGTTATGCTAACAGCTGGTCTGAGCTAACAAAAGGACAGTGAAGGCTGTTTCTGTTTGCCATAAACTGACGTGGGAGATTTCAGCAGTATAACAAAATAATTCGAAAAAAATGTGTTTAGCGCATTTCAAGAGTAAAGCAGTATTGTTTAAGTTCATTGATTCATCTACTTTGAATGTATGTAGTGTCACAGAGGTTACGCCTTGTTAAGGCATCTAACGTGAAATAGGCAGTTGTCAACATGTTACATGTCGCGATGTGGGTTAGATGGGGATAATTCGACTGACACTCTTTCGAGGTCCGCTCCCACAATCGACGAACACACAAAAAAAATACTTGCACTCTAAAAACTAAATAAATCAATTGCTTTGACTTTTAGCAGAACTGTAGGGCAGTTTAATTACAGGAATTAATGTAACAAATATAATTATAAATATAAATATCAATTCAAAGGCAACTGAATCTACTAATGAAACTACAGCTTTCTATAAAGACTAACTTATTCACTCTAACTACTTGCAGGTCATATGAGTTATATGCCAAATAGAATCCGCGCACGTGGCGACGGATATAACAGTTTAAATTCTATTAATTCAATGAGACATGTTATGATATGGACATTTCCTCTAGACACGCCATGGAGAATGCTTGTACAACCATGCGTTGTCTGGCGGTAGCTCTGAAACTGTCTTCAAAAGTAAGTAAAACGGTTCACTTTCATCATTACAAATTAGTATGAACTCTCACCATTAGGCCCTCACTGGGAGTGAGAGCGCTGGATGTAAACGCTGTGGGTTCATATCAAACCAAGTAGCTTAGGCTCTGGAGCTTTAAAATCATGCTCCTCACAATATGGACTGCTCAACTGCGTCTCTTATGTCTCTCATCTGGCTGAGGACTATCGCCGTCCACCTCGTAAATGGATTGTCTACATGTGGCATCTATCTAAGCTCTGCACGGGTTTAAATACTAAAGCTATGTCTCGACCTTCCGTCCAGATTCATACATTTGATTGGTGCAACCACCTCTAGCTCAGCTGCCGAACCGAGTTATTTTAAGTAACAGCCCTACGCAACGACCTTGGGTCGACATCAAAGGTCGAATCACTCAAGACAATAAAATGTAATTTTATAGCAATAAATTCTTAACATGTTCAAAACCCCGAGCTTTTACTCTGGATCACGGATTTTCTGTACGTCAACAGACGTCTCAATAACATTTAATTCCTACTCACCCCTTCCCTCTCTACTAAACCTAGTTCAAAACACGAGATATAAAAAGTGCTCAGTCATGCACACCTACGCTGTCCGTCTATCCTTCCCCACACCTTCTGTCTATCTATTAGGAAAAAAACTGTTCAAAACAAATTGTTTACGAGACCAAGTTATGCTGGCTCGCACAATAATTACGTTTGTAAAAATTACTCACTGCTCTCTCACAAAAATTTACTCAGTGGAAACATTTATGAATCAAATCTGTTCTTGACATTACACTCTGGCTCTAGCCATTTTATTTTAATGTTCTATTGTTGGTTTGATGTTGTGCACGGGTATAAAACATGCACGTTAATGTTTCTGCCACTATCTGTGACGTCGTTTGAGATACGGGCGAGGGGAAAAAATATGTTATTTGATGTGAAGTTGACGTGTTGGTTTTGAAACTAGTGGCAAGGAGAACCCGGGGGGGGGGGGGTGTGGAGTTCTTTTTTGTATTTACGGGGAGACAAAGCATGTGCAACTGTGTGTGGATGTCTGCGTGTGTGGTTGTACATACACGCTGATGTATCATAATGATGCTTGTCATAATGTTATACTGACCAACCAGAGTTTTACAATACGAGAAAACGAATAACTGGCTTTGTCATAACAGTTTTACGTCAGAGACACAAGGAATTTACATTTATTTTCATGATATCCGTTGTAGATCAATGTATCATATTCACGAATAGGCCACTTTGTTTATAATGAGATCTATTGGTGGGGATACAGGAGAGTAAATCGGTAGTTTTCTCACTGCTCGACGAAAATGGGATTGTCAGACTTACGCCAAAAGGCAGTTGACGGTTCATTGCACTCCTGAGCATGAGGGTTTTTTATAAGAAATGCGCCAGTAGGAAAATGTAATAATCCAATAGAAGTCATCAAATAGCTGTGTTAGGGGACCAAAGGCGAATTTCAAAGAGGGATATAGAGAATAATAATATATTGAGTTCTGTTCACTGTTCAGCTTTGGCTTATAATGTGAAATACCACGCTCCTCTAACAACAGCCTTTACTGATCAGGCCCTGGCAAACGTGAGCACATGTTGACAGCTGTACGAGAATTAGTGTGTGTACATTGTAATGTAACAGTTTTATCACAGTGGGAGGGGAGAGGGGTGTTGACAGCATTTATCCAGGAGCTGCCAAGGGGGAATGCGCATTTTATCTGTCCATAATGGGTTCGTTTATCTGTTCTCTTGTTTGTTTATTTGTTTCGTTGAGATGAGGCGTGTATGTTTAGGTCTTTAGTTTAGGAGATTCGCTGCTCTTGGCATTTACAACGTCCGTTTCTTGTTTTTATTTTTCTTGTTCCTGTTTCTGTGTGTTTTTTGTGGCAGTAACGATTAGATGGGTTTTTTGGTTTGTTTTTGTTTTTTTGCTGGGGCAGTGGTCTGTTCGGCCTGATGTTCTCGACTTTCAACTGCCGAGGCAGCGTTAACGTGCGCAACGTGCACACGGGCCTTGCGACTTTGTCGTCCTTATCCGAGAAGACTAGGTAATCGGCCCTACCTACCAATTATAGGGTCAGGGTCAGGAATTCCCCTCCCCCTAAAAAAAAACAACAAAAAAAACGTCCAACACGCCTGCAACGACTGGAGATCGAACCCCGTGCCTTGTGCATGAGAGACGAGCACTTTGCCTCTAGACCAACATGTCACCTGGCCACCGGTCTGTGAGCGCCTTTAAAGCACCAGGAGATACCAGTTCACCTGGAGCCCCACCGCGAGAGGATTTGAACCCCGAGCTTCCCTTCGGTCGTGAGACAATAGACCTGCATCGTGTGAGTGGGCGGCTGTGTTTACCACTGTAGACCCTTCAGCACATCGGAAATATTCAATTACTGAAGCATGAAAGAGATGGGTTGACTTAACGCCAGGAGTGGCGAGACAGATGTCTGCATAGATAGCGCGACTTGTTGCGATGTGCGTAAAATGTAAAATTGTACAACCCACAGCCTGTTTTTAAAAAGCCATGAATTACATTTTTTTTTCTCTGACTATGCTGCAAAAGGTTACGGGTGCGATCCACTTGATAAACTGATCGCCAGCACTGTTGGACAAGAAGATATGAGTATTAAAGTACAGCTGCTGTCAACATTATACTGTATGACGTAACTTCCACTTTCCTCAAACGTCATAAAAGTAGGTTGCTGTTGCACTGAGTCACGTCTTTTTTGTCCCGGTTTCAATGTGAGATGTGAATAAGGAGTGAAACGTGAGCGTTTTCAGCGTGATTGCTAAATGCCTCCTGCAGTCACTATACTCTTTGCACCCCATAGTGTTGATCTCGATACTTTTGTGAGCCGATAATCAAAGGAAAATTACCCCAGCTCAGCCCTAAAACAATGGTCTCTAACTGGGGTCCCCCACTTCAGCATGTTTTAACACTTCTCTAATGATGGGCTAATTAATCTGTGTCGCATGTGTATCGATCTCACTCCCGATACAGTATTGACCATCTCGAGGATGTGAGTACTTGGTCTGCCTCGTGCGCCAAATGTTGTGCACACAATGACGTAGTGTACAGGTACGGTCGTGATCGGGCATGTCGGTGCCTGGATGGGAAAGATTCGGTCACGAAGTGTTTAAACATTTCAGCCTGCAGAGACGGAAATGTCAAGGTCAACGCTTCCAGGGGTCTCCTTGGTCTGAAGACATAGACGGTATTGGCGGGCAGCGGACATAGATACTGTCGATACTTACGATGCCTGAAAAGATGAAACCAGTATCACGATACCTATTCCAGACATGACACATTGCAGGTGACCTTTTGCCACCACCCTTTCCTCTCCGAATCCAAAGAAAAAAAGTGCTTTCTACCATAATATGCATCTATGTCACATTACAAATGCAAAGATAGGTCTTTGGTGCTTAAGGCATTAGTAATCTAAAAAGCGGTATCAGAGTCACTGGCGCAAACTGTCTATTATCGATATTATATCTCAGTATATATCAGAAGGTGCACGCGGCAGCTGTGCATGAGCAGTTACAATATTAGTCGTCAGTCGAAAAGAAGAATTGAAACTCTCAGGAGGAGAACAAACCATAGACCTTGCAACCTCGGACGAAAGACAAAATAAAATTTTAAAAACTTGGTCGATGCATAAGTTGTGGGACGTCAAGTGGAAATAAAACTATTGGCGTGAGTGACAACCATCTGTTTTAGAGTGAAAAATATAACATGCATGAGAAATCGCAGCATGTAACATGTCTACAATGACAATGTTGTTAGACTGGGAGATTTGGATCAGGATCGTCTTCCCTCAGGATGGACATGGTTGATCAAATCGGTCATTTTAGGTGGCAAGATCGATTAGACTGGTCAGTGAAAATCATTACGGTCAAACCACATTGGTCTTGGCGAGACGAAAGCCATCTGAAAGACAGGTTAGTGCCAGAAAATCTCTGTTAAATGGGTGATATGGCTTCTTCTTGCTTAGGAAAATCATGTCTCAGTCCTCATCATGCAATATTTGAAGTATCATGCTCAGAATGAGACCAGCGTATCTTTCTTTCAATTCTTGAGTCTTAGAATCCACCAGGTCCCCCCTTCCCCCATTCAGTAACTGCGCCAGCATTTCGTCATTTCTCGTGGGGCATTGTTTGTTTCTTTTCTAACGATAATTTCAAACCACATGGATCAAGTCCAGCATTGTCCACCACAAACTGATGCTGTTGTGTTGGTTTATTGAACTTACGTCCAACAAAATTGTGCCGCATCCCCGCCTCCCGGTGCAAAACAGCTGAGCATGCGCACGTATAGAATGGTGGTAATTAAAAAAGAAGAATTTGCTATTCTAGGGTGAGGGGAACGTAATGGTCTTGGAGCTTCTAAAGAAATAAAATTAAATTCAAAACTTCGGGTGAGGATACGCTCTGTGACGTCAAGGGTGACGCCAAATCAGGTGAAACAAACCACTGAATGACGTCGATCCAAATCTGCAGTAATAGCCCTCTGTATATCTCGCCAGGGTTGCCCACATTGATCCCAGTTGATAAATAATTTCTCCGATTTAAAGAAAGTATCATACTAAGCCCGGTTAGACTCTGTCAGATGCTGTCAGCAAAATGTACACCAAAGAAATCGTGGGCAGAAGCTGACTGAGTCTGACCGGGCTTAATATGATAGGATCTTCCCGGATTTACTAAGAACATATAGGAATTTATGGTGCGCACTTCTTGTCTGCCAGCATCTGACTGTGTCTGACAGGGCTTAGTATGATACCTCCCTCGGGTTTCAAGTTTTGACGGTAGAGGTTGATTTTAGACCAAAGTTAATTTTCCTCTGATCTTCCGAGCTGGGGTCTAGAAAGCAAATAACATTCATCACTGGAAGAGCCACGGACCTTGTGAATTAGATTTGCCCAGGAACGTCTTATTTTCCCTATGAAATATGAGGTGGAAATGTTTTTCAGTACTCTGGCCGACGATTAGCGCATTCGGTGGTCAAGACGGAAAGCTAAGTTTATAAAAATTAATGGGTTCCGATGCTGACATGATGAAGTTTGTCTGCCAAACGTGTAGGAAGCTGCAGTTATAGAAATAGGCCACGTACTTGCTGGCATGTCGGTGATAGCTGATGCCGTGCTGGTAATTACATTGGCCAGGAACTCCCAAGCATATAATGCCATTTAATGTCATTGCCACCTTGACGTTGCACGATAGGCCATAATGAAATTTAACCCTAAAGTGCCAATGTGGCGAGCCGATGGTTTCTGCCAGTTAACTCCCTTGCCCACTGGCTAATCTGAAAGAGCTCATTTGGTCCGATTCTGGTGGACAGCGCCGAGCGGGGAGTTGGGAAGGGCACGAAATAGTGACGGCAAAAGTGCAAAGGCTGACTGAAAAAGACGGATGGAAGAGAGAAAGAAGGAAATACACTGTATGTGTGCAAGGAGAGAAAAAACCCAGAACGACACACAAAAAAATAGACTTTATAAGAAATGGAGAAGGGGGATGTTTGTCCAGGTCAGATGAAGGAGGAAATAGATAAGACGAAGAATTTCTACAAGTTTCATGCGCCATCATCTTTATCCTTTAAACTTCTTCTGTCAGCCAAACACATTTTATAGATCATTTGAGAGTCGGTGTGAGTCAGTTCCAGATAGTTGTAATAGACTGTCCAGAAACTTTGGACGTTAGCAAGTTTTATTGCAGTTATCGGTATGTCGGGTTGGGGGGGGGGGGGGGCTCATGGTGAGTCTAAGGTGATATTCATGCTTTGAGAGAAAATTTGGGATGTACGGTAAAACATGAGTATTCATTTGAAACGTTTTTACTTCTTTTGAGACAGCTTTAAAACATTTCTTCCACCTTTCGAGACAAGAATTCTTACCAATTGTCTGTACATGCATTTTCATTAAAACAAACAGCACTTGATCGTAAAATAGCAGATACTTTCACACCAGGAAGCGATTAGACGTCTCGTCAGTCAACCGTGAAGGCGCAATGTGGCCTTTTTGAGCTGACGTGCCTTGAGACCAGGCTTCAACTCAGGCTCTGTGAGTATGTTAATCATCTAGTGTGTACCGTTTAAGCACACAATAAATAATAGCAGTATCAAAGTCAGAGTTGTAGAGGCAGGGAAACTGCTTTTGTTTCTCTGTGTAAAGAGAGGGAGATGAAAGAACCTTTGGGGTTGGATGAACAAAACAAACAAACAAATAATAAAAATTAAAAATGTGGGAAGTGAATTGAAGCTGAGGATGGTTCTGTTCTCTAATCCCCAGTGCGTGACCACCAGTGACACCATTAATGATTGAACCATGAATATTTGATGTATGTGTGCGCGTGAATGCATCTCCGCACCTCATGCACTGCCTCCCGGCACGGCTCTCTAGCCCTGGACATGCTCAAGGGTCAGTGCGAATACCAATCTGGTTGAAGAGATCGCACGAGATTGAAATCAGGCGTTCCACCACATTCTGAGGCTTTGGTCAAGGGCAACAAGATATCCGCAAGTTATGGGGGTGGGGGCGGTGGGGGGGGGGGGTTAATAATTTATGAAGTCCATCATATTTCCGGGAACACCAGCGTCTTGAGTTGAGCAAATTTCCGTATTTCTCGACCTTAGAGCGACCAAAACGTCGGAATTTCTGTTTCCCAGAAATGCCAAAATTGTAGAAATGAATGTGTGTTGTTGTTCGCTACTACTACCGTTCAGAATGAATTTAAGACATCCGCAGCGACATGAAAAATGGGCAAGACGATTTTAGTTGAGAGAGAGTCGGAATGTCCTGCTACGGGTATTGCGATTCAAGTTACTATCGGACACTGAAGTTAACAGGGATCTACGTTTATCCAAAACTTCCGGACTTCAGCTTGACTGGGTTGTATCGCACTATAGATAGATTTTGAAGCCAACGGGATCTGCTTCCCAAGTGACATCGATTTATTGTAATACTTTCAAAGGTTGTTTTCATTGGGGTTTGGGTGTGTGTGTGTGTGTATTCTAGCAAAAAGGTAGAGATTTGCTTATTTTCTTGCACAGGGTATTTATCTGTTTATTTATTGATTGATTGATTTGTTTATTTATTTATTTATTTATTTATTTATTTATTTATTTATTTATTTATGAATATAAGTTGTTCTTGTCATTTATTGGCGGTTCTGTTTTTTTTTCAGCTCCACCATTTGCACAGCTGAGAAATTCGACGTTAAACGTATGCAGCTTTAGTATCATGATAAGGAGTTTGAATAAATCGGAACCGTGAAACAGTGCGATATGCACCGCCTCGCATTTTCAACAAGCGTCAAAGTGTGCATTTGATATAATTATCTCTTCCTCATACTAAACGATCTCCAGTTTTTCAGAAAACGGAGATAGAACGAACAAGAACTAAGATGGCGTATTACTAAGGCTGCGTTCAGCAAATTAATACACAGTTCGGTTTTGTTCATGCTCCACTGCTACCCAAGAGCGCTTGTGTGTGTTTCAAGTTCAGCTATGTGTACATCGGTTAAGATCAGTGTTTCTGAACTGAGTCATTTTCTCTGCTCCATTTTTTAAAAAGAACGCCCACCGATTAAGAGAGCTATAAACAGATGCTCATGGATGTGCTCACTGGGAATAACTGACATTTGTCCAGGAAACACCGAAGGATGAATATTGAATGAAACCAGAGTTCCCTGCCTGGGAAAAAGGTCAAAGGTTGAAAGGCTAGCTTGCATCGCGTGTCACGTCATGTCGCAACGTCACAAGCCTCCTGCGCAATTTCAAAGAGAGGCCGGGATTGAATATAGCACTGACTAATTGCATTTCTGATTTTTGTGAAATGTCACGAACATAAGACAATGCGGGGATTCCATTTCTAGACCTATAATTGTTCTGTCTTGTTGCCTGTGGAGTGCAGTGGGATAAGTGGCCTGGGGAAATGACAGAGACGCTGTTCAGACTGACAGAGCCTCTGACAAAACGGTATATCATGTGAATCTGAAGCGCCTTCCTCAGCACTATTGGAATTTCGAATTATCTTAAAATATTAACCGATTTGTAGAGTGTAGTGTTTTTTTTAGATCGATTCCAGGAAATGTTTTTTGTTGTGAATAAAAGGACAAAGGTGGAGAGATGCAGGAATGGAAAATAAATTTTTAAAAAGGTGAAAAATCTCTCTGGGGATTTCCTGTTGAGTATGTGAAGATGTATGCAAAAGAGAACGATCTACACTATATTTTTGCGACGATGACTAGATTTGAACCCACACAGGTTAGATCTACACTCTCGTGAGCAAACCTTCAGAGCTGGCGAGGCCGAATGGCAGCTACAAAGGATGATGAAAAAATCAGTAGCCAAATTTTGCTGGAGTATAAAATTTCCGTGGAATGTTAATAGAAATTCTCCAAAAACCTCAAATACTATGAAATATTGATTAGAGCAATAATCCTTCCAAAACCTTTGAAAACGCTTAAATTTGGTTACATTTGACAACCACGCTGAACAATAAAGTATCAAATGGCTGCCTGACCTGTTTACTTCGATACATGGTTTAATCATGGTCTCCTGATCTGTTACATCTCTCGTGACGATTACACCAGTCTCGTTTTGCCCTCGAGTCCAGGCTCCATGACAGACAGTAATTACCCATGACACTCTTATCACTCTTAAAATGTTTATATTACTTTTTTCGTTTCTTTTTTTCTCCACGTTTATCGTTCTTTCTTGTACGAGGCCGGCGTTAATTTAAGGAGAGCTCAAATACGTGTTTTTGTCGTGTTTGCTATTGGGTAGTGTAGTCCCAGATGTTTCAAGAGAGTCAGCAGATTACAGTGTGATTGCTAACGGCGCATCGATATAGATTTATCCTTGGTTATTTGCCTTATTTTTGTGTGGCGACATTTTGCGGATTGTGAGGTCTTGTCATGAAAACAGTTCTCTCAATCCTAATTTCATTGTGTACAAGTGTCATTCCAATCGGCTCAAAACTTTTCGAGGCATGTGTTTGTGACGCTCTGTTGTCCTCTGATTTTACACAGCTCTTCAAGGTTTCGGTCCTCGCTTCCTCCAAAAGACAAAAATGCCCAACATACAACATTATGGAAAATCTCCAAGGCTGTGGTCCAGGCGCACGGAAACAATTCTCTCCTGTACCGGTTTCAATGTGAGATAGACTATTGCATTAAACAGAACCTCTTGCACTAGTGAGAATGAAACAAATTTGTCTCGCTAGTGATTCCCCCCACGCTGACATACGCAAACAAACAAAACTAAAAGACGTAGTGAAATTTATGCTACAACACAAGTGGAAATTGGGCCGGTCACATGGGGCTGGGGGATGAATGACAATAGGTAGACAAAACGCTGCACTGAATGGCAGCCAGAGACAGGAAAAAGAACAAACGGACGACCAGGAAGAAGATGGAAGGACTGCATTACAAAGAGAGGAGGAACATCGTGGATGAGGAAAACAACAGACAGAAGAGAATGGAAAGCATTGTCAGAGGGCTACATCCTGCAGTGGGTGGACGACGCCTAGAAGAAGAAGAAGAAGTTCATTCTAAGGAAGTTCAAGTCTCAGCCAAAAATGAAGCAAAACAGAGAGAGGGTTCACTATTAGCCGATTTGCACTGCGAGACACGGGAGGCTCTGCGAAACCACTGTTAGCATGGAGCGGAAAGTAGGTCGCTGCGGTAAACAATATCCGTTTGTGCATTTCCACCGGGCGTAGGAGCTTACAAACGGCTCTAAATAATTTCAATCACCCAAAAATATGAACAAACCATAGTAAACAGACATACACACTATCTTTGGTGAAGATGGTCTCTTTCAATTCTTCAATTTCTTATTTACCGCAGCGACCTAGTTTCACGATTTGGCGGAAGTGAACCCTCTCTGTACATCTATACTCTCTGCGCAAAACAACCTTGATTCGGGGCGCCATGTCTCTGAGCGTCCCTCACTGCATGATCTGTTTGGCCCCAGGCATGAAAGGATGAGTTTAGACCCGAGACACAGGATACCGAGCTGCGAGACGGTTCAATTCGACAAATTCCGTCCGTCGACTTCCCCGTTTATCATCCATGTCAACAATGCAACAAAATGCACTACACCCCCTTCATAATTGAACGAAAAAGACTAGTACCACTGAGCTGTGTGAGTAGTACTCATCGTGTTTATACGCGCGCAAGTTGTGGACATAATAGTGAAAGAAGGAATGGCCCGTCTCGGTATTCTGTGCCTATGTGACAGGCGAGAGGTAACACTGATTATAAAATTTCCGAAAGAGTCAGAACTATCTAGAAATGTATTGGTTGCCAATATTTCTCTTGGTCTTGCATGGCAGTCAGGGTAGACAAGAGATGCAATTTATTAATGGTCCTGTCCACAGCATCCGGTCCGCTATTTTTACGGAAAACGACGTCTGGAAATCTCTCTTCGCCTCTTTAGCGGCGAGGAGCGGAACGGATGCTGTGGACAGGTATACAGAGGCAAAGAGAGTTTTACTTTTTCGTGCGTCATTTTCTGTAAAAACAGCGGAGCGGAGCGGATGCTGTGGACAATATCTCTAATTGTTTACCCTAATTGTTGACCAGTAACTAACAGGCAATCTATGACGTCAGTCAGAGAAAGAGTGATTTTTATTATTAGTCATTTCTGTGTAAACAACAGCTAATTTTTGCGTATGGTTTCCGGGCCGTGTTATATGTTGTTTCACGTGAGCAAGTACAGTGTACGTCTGTTGGATCGGTTGGATAACGTGGATGACACTAACGGATACCTGATCCAATTAACAGGAAATACTTGCTACGGATAATAAAATTACGTGAATGCATTCCGGGCAATGTGCAGTGTGCACCGATTTAATTTTCTATTCTTTCATTAGGAAAGTCTGACGTCAGAATTTTTGTTGTTGTTGTTGTTATTGTTGTTAACTTTTGTGTTCAGAATAAATTTAAAACATCCGTAGAGACATGGAAAATGGAAGCCCGGGCAATCGATGTAAGCCATCAAAATATGTAAAAACTTCCGATAATAAATATCGGTGTAGTTTCTATTCATTATTGTTTGAGAGTTCAAATACATTGCATTATTATGGTTTTGTCCCACTAGTGGATGTTATCTTAATTTGCCTTTGGGTTTTTCTCCCTTTGCCACTTCATTTCAATAGTAACAACAGCTGTTACCAGACTCAACACTTATTTGCCTTTGTACCTGCCTTACAAATTGTGGAAAGCCAATTTGGTCAACTCTTTGTGCATAATTTGAACATAATGGAGTTTTGTCTTTTATATTCATAATGACGAAATGGCGTTACGATGGGAGCTTATCTTGTGTGGCTCTTAGAACATTGGAACAAATCTATCTATCTATCTATCTATCTATCTATCTATCTATCTATCTATCTATCTATCTATCTATCTATCTATCTATCTATCTATCTATCTATCTATCTATCTATCTATCTATCTGTCTGCCTATCTATCTATCTATCTATCTATTTATCTATCTACCTATCTATCTATCTATCTATCTATCTATCTATCTATCTATCTATCTATCTATCTATCTATCTATCTATCTATCTATCTATCTATCTATCTATCTATCTATCTTTCTATATCTATCTATCTATCTATCTATCTATCTATCTATCTATCTATCTATCTATCTATCTATCTATCTATCTATCTATCTATCTATCTATCTATCTGTTTGTCTATCTATCTATATCTCTATCTATCTATCTATCTATCTATCTATCTATCTATCTGTCTATCTATCTGTACATTTATCTTAATGCCTGTCTGTCTCTCTAGCTATCTGTCTATCTATCTATCTAGCTACCTGCCTGTCTGTCCACCCTTTCTTCTGTCTCTCTGAGCGCATGCCTGTCCGTCCGTCTGTCTATTATTGTTGTTGCTTTCTAATTCTCTACTTATAAGCTGACACGGTGCCAATTTCTTCCGGGGAAAAAATTGATGAAATGGAGAGAGAAGCCAAGAAGTTGGGTGCGGAGTAAATTGTGCAGCACTTAAAATATGTCAGAGTTTCCTGGGTTTCAGTACAAAAACAACCCGAGGCCTTGGGTGCGAGAACCAGCCCCAAATAAGAATGCTTAGATATGATTTACGAGCTAACGAACTAAAATTTGAGAACTATTATTCGCGTTCAAGAAATAACAGTGTGAGATGAAGTTTCTATAGTCTTGAATTAACTGTGAAATCCATCTTCTATGGTCCTAAAATAAGGGTGTGAAATCCACGTTCTATAGTCCTGAAATAACCTAGTGAAATCCGCCTTTTATGGTCCAAAAGTATCAATGTGAAAGTCATCTTCTGTAGTCCCAAAATAACAGCGTAAAGACCATTTTCTTTAATTCTGAGATAACAGTGTGAAATCCATCTTCTATAACTTTAAAATAACAGTGTGAAGTTCACCAACTATAGCCATAAAATGACAGTGTGAAATCCACCTTCTATGGTACTAAAATAAAAGTGTGAAATCCACCAAATATCGTTCCAAAATGACAGTGTAAATCCACCTTTTATAGTCCTAAAATGACCACGTTAAATCCACCCTCTATAGCCCTAAAATAAAAGTGTGAAATCCACCTTTTATCATCATCATCATCATCAGTTGCCCTGTCTGGAACAGATATTGGCGATCATGGCTCTCCACTCGGATTTGTCATCGGCCAACTTCAAGAAAGAGTGGTGGTTGTGACGTTTATTTGTTGTCCTTTTCAGATTAGAGTCTCTCAGTACTGACTCGTTTGATTTTTTCTCCATCCATGATATTCTCAATATTCTTCTAATAAACCACTCTCTACTGCTTCTAGATCTAGTTTCCTCTCTATTTCTTTGTTCATTGTCCAACATTCACATCTGTATAAAAGCACTGACTACACATATGTTTTCAAGACTCTGATTTTAGCCCTATAATAACAGTGTGAAATCTACCTTCTATTGCCCTAAAATAACAATGTGAAAGTTGTCATAATTATGATATAGGTTTAAGAATGCAATATGTAGGAACTATTGTGTACTGTTCAGGTTTGGGAATGTAACAACTCTCACGTGGGATACAGAAATAGCTGAAATCTATTATAAACCGATGTTTTTACGACCAGCTTAAGAGGTGAAAGACCTGGCTATCTTGGCTGAAACTGGTGCATTAAGTAATCTTTGTACATTATGGTAAAATGATTCGGTCATAAAAGAAAGTGATTTGGTCATAAAAAGCTTTCTTGGCAAAAGCCTCAGGGCGCGTTTCCATCACAATTTTGAATCAGCTCGTCCTGAAAACTCCTTGATCCACAGAGAAATGTTTTTTAAAAAACGTATAATAGATACGGTCCATCCAATGCAAGAAGTGAAGTGGCTCTCTCCTTATTTGTGACAAAGAGATAATCACTTCTTTGAATGAGCCGATGATATCAAAACTGTCTTTATCATTAAAACGAAATAAAAAAAAAAATTTAAAAAAACAACAACAACTCCATCATCGAACGGCTTTATTTAGCATTTCAGTTCTTGGTTGAAAATGAATTACAGCATTTTTTTAAAAACCATAATTTAAATGTTTTCTAAGCACTAAACAGTTAGATCACCATCTGGCAAAATGATTGCATTTTTGTCTGAAGGGATAATGTGAAGCTTAGCATATAACCTAAGCCATAAACGTTCAATTGATAAGGAAGATTAGCTATCACAACAAAAGTAGTAATAAATCGATAAAAAAAAAATAATGATAACAAATTATTGTTTTTAGATTTTTATTTCAAGAGGTTCGTTCCTCTTGGCATTTACACATGACTTTTCTTGTTTTTGTCTTTCATTTTAATGTTTTGTGTGTTTTTTTGGTGGCAATTTTTTTTTCCCTGGCAGCGACCCGCTCGGATCGGCCTGCTTTCTCGATTTCCACCTGCCATAGTGTCTTTAACGTGCAGAACGTGTACATGGGCTCTCCGAGTTTTTATCCGAGAAGACTAGGTCCTCGATCCTACCTACCATAGGATTAGAGACAGGAATCTTTCGCCCAAATTCCAACATGCCCGCACAGACCGGGACTCGAACCCGGTACTTTCGGCATGAGAGGCGAGCACCTTGCCTCTAGGCCAATGTGTCCTCTGTAATAGGAAATTATTGCCAACTTGCTCTTTAAATCTGTGGAAGTTCTTCAGGCCAGACAGCTGTAGTCTCACGGTCAGGCCATTATGTCTTCATGGGTACGAGACTAGGGGCATTTTGCCATTTTGTTTTAAGAATGTTGGACACGAGTACGTACCTTCCCCAAGTTTGTTGCGCTTGGGGGCACGTATTTTAATGCCTTTCTTGGGGATAAGGACGGGGTTAGGGATAGTTACGCTTACGTCGGCGCCCCTAGTGCAAAACGCTTGGGGACCGTACGTACTTATAACCACAGCCTGGTTGAAAAACACAATGTATATTCCGATGCCGTGATAACGATATCTAATCACTGAACGTCCTTGTCGCGCCGAGCCAATCCAGGGAGCTGCCATTGAATGCGACAGAATGTTTCCTATCTTACATTGGACTGTGGCAGAAAGTCGTGGTTGGTGAATGCGATTTTGGACAAAAACGTTTCCCACTCTAACTGGTGAAATAACACCAAATGGGATTAAAGAGTTATACAAATACAAATACAAAAATACAAAAAAATATGTTTAGACATAATGACGGGAAGATGTTGATATTTAGCTTGGCAAAAATTCCATTCTTTGCGTGTATAAATGTCATGTTGGACAAAAGCTTACAGCAGCGACCTTCCGTCAGTCTCACATAATGACCAAGAGTAAAAACTAAGGAATAAAAGAGGGTGTCTGATTCAAAACCATAAATGTACCGGGGAAATCTAGTTGGGTGTGCATAGATATTGTTGCCCGGGGGGGGGGGGGGGGTTTGGTTTTCAGGTCTTTATTTTAGGAGGTTCGCTGCCCTTGGCATTTACACCTCACTTTACTTGTTTTATTATTTCTTGTTCTGGCGGGGGGGGGGGGGGGGGAGATGGGAGATGATATGGATAAATTTTAATCTATTAATTTCAATTTTGCCCGGGCAGCGGCCTTTCGGCCTGCTCTTTACGATTTCCAACTGCCAAGGTATCTTTAACGTGCGCAACGTGCACACGGGCCCTCCGAATTTTTTCGTCCTTATCCGAGAAGACTAGGTACTCGATCCTACCCCCCAATAGGACCAGGGACTTGAAAATATGAGAAAAATCCAATTTCCAAGAACTACTCGATCCTACCCCCCAATAGGACCAGGGACTTGAAAACACGAGAAAAATCCAATTTCCAACATGCCTGCACTGCCCGGGTTTAGAACCCGGGACCCTTGGCATGAGAGGCGAGCACCTTGCCTCTAGGTGGGGTGGGGGGGGGGCGGTGATGCACATGTGTATGCGTGTTTATGTGTGCGTGCGCTCTTGCATCCTACATGTGTGTGCTGCAGCCAAATATTTTAAAGTGAGCGTGAAAACGTGATAACAGGATCCCACGGAGTTTGGGAACTGAGGCAGTACATGCATCTTTGTAAATAGAGAGAAAGGGTGGGGCGAAAGAGAGGGGAGAGAGAGGGAGGGGGACACAAAGAGAGAGAGACGGGGACTGAGAGAGAGAGAGGCAGAGAGAGAGATAATACGAGAGAGAGGTAGAGACAGAGAGAATAAGAGAGAGCGAGAAAGAGAGAGGGGAAAGGGGAATGGACGAAGAGAGAGGGAAAGGGGAATGGACGAAGAGAGAGGGAAAGGGGAGAGGAGAGAGAGGGATCGGGGACAGAAGGAGAGAGAGAGAGAGAAAGAAGAGAATAAGAGAAAGAGAGAGGGAGGAGAGAGAGAGGGGGTGAAGAGAGAGAGAAAGGGGGAGAGTTGTTTCTATTTGATTGTTAAGCGCTTTGTGTCCACTTTGTGGAGAAAGCTGCTATATAAATGTACTTCTTTATTATCATTGTCATTATTATTATTATTATTATTATCACTGTTGTTATTATCTTTCATCGAGATTTCCCCCTGTCTGACATTTCCACTACAATTTCTGTCTATTGCCATAATTTCCTTGTTGACATATTCCAAGTACACAATAAATTAATACGCCAACATTGCGCATTCTGGAAAGAACTATTCTGACATGCATTTATTCAGGCCTGTCTATGGCATTTTACCAGCCCTGAGTAAAATATTCGAGATCGGTTTGATTGCAGAATAACAATCACCGGATACGATACGTCCATAAAAAACCTGCCTCGTTGTTGACGAGAAGCTATGACATATCGAACAAGTGGCAATTTCATCATTACGGTACTACCAACAGCATTCGCCATATCGCCATAAATATGAGCAATATAGTCGTGTCTTTGTTGGGACCAGGGGCGGAATCAGGTTCTAGAGTTAGGGGACGAGAGAAAATCATATTATAAAGGAAGTGAAGCCTCCAATGTAATCATGAAAGGCTTTTTAATCGCCGAGTCTTAAATTCTACTGAATATCATAATATCGTCGGTCGGCTGTTGGAATCTCTTTAACCCTAGCTTTTTTAGGCTGGTGTTAGGGGGGCGTGGTCCAATTACCAAGCCAAATAAAGAAATGCTGAGTTGTGTTCACTGCCCAGCTATAGCTTTCTATGTAAAACACTACGGTCCCCGAACAGCAGCATCAAAGGCTAGTTTTAACGAGGTTCCAACAGCCGACTGATGATATTACGTCCGAAGACGTAAATGTGTACGTGGACATATTTAAAAAGATCTTGAAGTTCGCTGTATTTTTAATACTTCCATAGATTTCGAGCCACAAATGAGTTGAATAGAAGAAAATGTTCCAACATTTTGAGCCGGAAAAAAAAAGAGTCGCAGTTTCTTGAGTAGAATTTAAAAAGTATGAAGGGAAATTTCGTTCTGCGACTTAATTTACACATTGGTGATCGTAACTTTAAAAAGCACATCTGACTATTCCCCCAGTCAGCGGGCCAACTAATAAGAATAAAAGAAGGCCCAGGAGACACACCAAATAAGGGAATTGTAGTGCGTCTTTTTCAGCGTTAGCAGAATCAACATTGATTATCTGGACAATTTTCTGCTGTACCTGTGAAATCTTGCATGGGCTCATAAGTCATATTTTACCTCACTTCATGATTAGACCAAATTAATAAACGAACATTTCTAACTGCGCCAAACATAAAAAAAATGTGTTCACCATAGAATGTGTATCCGAGACTCAGAATACTGAGACGAACAATTCCTTCTTCCATTATAAAATGTCCACAAATTGCACGCGTATAAATACAGTGAGTACTACTTTTTTCGTTCAATTATGAAGGGGTGTGGGTGCGAATTGTTGCATTGTTGACATCGATAATACTCGCGCAAAATCGACTGACGGAATGCGACGAATTGATTCGTCTCAGTATCCTGTGTCTCGGATCTGTACCATAGCATGTGGCGTATTGTTGTCTGAGTATTCACCAATCGTTTCTGTTCATGGAGAACACACAGTGTTTCGCCCTTTACCACTGTTACCACTGTAGATTTAATTATTTATTGTTTTTTGAAGTTGGTCAAAGTATTATTTTTACAAAGCGCAAAAAAAAAACCAAAAAACTCAGAATCTACCAGGCTTAATCTAACCAATTTTAAAAAAATCATTACCACAAGCTTTAGTGTGAGAGATTAGTCAAAGCAACATTTCAAAGATATATAAAAGACAGTTTCTAAGAGAATTGATGTTGATCCCGCTCATTCTAAAACAGACGCCCTAAAAGGAGTAATTGCTGAAAATGCATCGCTTTTAAAGAATGTGATCACCGGGAGCGACCCCTGTACCCCCTCTATAGCTCTGCCTATCGTTGATCCTTAAATATTTAACATGCTGTTATAATTTTCTTTAGGTGGAAGGGGGGGGGGGGGTGATTAGGAATTGGTTTACCAGAACAATGTGTCACGACAAGATAGATCCCTTTGGCACAAATGATGCCGTTTACGCAGAGTGGCGTGTCATGAACTTCCCCAGATGACGTCACTAGTAACTTTAAGCAAAATAATGTCAAATACGAAACAAACAACCTCCCCCCCCCCCCCTTCCCCCCCCCCCACCCCCCAAAATCATACTATAAAGGAAGTAAGGCCCCCAATGTAATCATGAAAGGCTTATTAAATACCGAGTCTTATGGGTGGCCATATTTTAAGAGGACTTGAAGTTCGCTATAGTTTTAATACTTCCATTGATTTTGAACCACAACTGAGTTGAATAGAAGAAAAAGTGTTCCGACATTTGAGCCGGAAAAAAAGACGTATTTTCTTGGAGTAAATTAAAAAGTGCGACAGGAAATTTCGTTCTGGGCCTCAATTTACTCACTGGTGATCATCACTCAACTTTAAAAATCATATCTGTATATTTCCCGAGTAAGCAGGTCAGTTAGTATCCCTAATGGAAGTAGACTTCAGCTTGCGACACACAAATTCGGAGAATAAATTATTATATTACGCACAAAGTTACGAATCTGTGTCTGACGTTGCGCCTTTAACACAGACTTTGTCTTCTGTGTCTATTTTTTGTAAAATTGAACTTATCCTACAAAATCGGAGAATGCTGAAATTCGACATCATACAGGAGAAATTTGCCGTCTGGAGATATTGAGTATTCTCCACTGTGTGAATGTCACCCAGATTTG